>UXGD01000120.1:0-93572 GCA_900474315.1 Torymus auratus
TCTCTCTCTCTCTCTCTCTCTCTCTCTCTCTCTCTCTCTCTCTCTCTCTCTCTCTCTCTCTCTCTCTTTCTCTCTTTGCCCCTCTCTTTCTTTCACTCTCTTGGTGGCGCGATCAAATATTTATCGAGTACAAATCGCTGGTTCTCGTGAATTTATTCGCGAGCGGCCGAGCGTGAGATACCGCCGCCGCCTCTCATACATGTACTCTGAATAAACATTGCATCTCTCGCATCCCTATATAGCATCTAATACATATTTATTCGGACTCGCGCAAATTCTCGCACTCTTCCCCTCGTTTAACGGTCTGTATATACTCGAACGATTAAAAAAAGAAAGTAGTTCTTCTCGCGAAGCAATCAGTATCAAAGGAGGAGTACACACACACACGGGAGCGCAAGTAAAAGGGCATCTTCTTCGGGAGAAAGAGGGAGTAATGAAACGCCCCGTTACGATCGCGCGCGCGCGGGTGGCGATAAAAAGAAAGAACTGCCGCGTGTCCTCCCTTTACTCGCACCAGCCAAAGTGAGTGAACGAGTGTGTGCACACATAGCTATATAGCGCGAGCGCGCCTCCTTTTTCTCGTCTCTCTCGCGGATTTCCTCCGATACGTGAAAGGACACTTTATTCAACTTAGGAAATTGTTCGCTCTCTCCTCCTACCCCTCACATACGTGCTCGCGGGGGTGTCAGTAATGCCAACGATACGCGGGAAAAATTGGCAGAGACGTATGAGAGTGAAGTCAGCTAGTCTGTATAGGGGGGAGAGAAAGCACACGAGAGCGAAGGCTGTCAAACGAAATCTTGCGGCAATCCTGCTCACTTGTGCTCCCGCTCTCTCTCTCTCTCTCTCTCTCTTCCAATCCCCTTTTTTCCTCGAAATTGATTTTCTAAAATAGATTGTATTGCGATTTATATCGGTGTAAGTCGATCACCTCGCGTAACACAAATCCCTTTATTCGATTCCCCCCTCCGCCACTTGTCGGATAGAAACTTATAGGGGTTATCGTCTCGATTAAAGCGCGAAATATAGGTACAAACTGGTCGAAAGTGAAATACGAGCGCCCCGAAATATTGTACTAATTAACTATTCAGGAGGTTGAATAGCCCGCGGTGGCGAGCTTTTCAACATTCGGAAAAGTTTTGCGCTCTCACGCGCGGATGCAAAAGTTGTAATTGTATATTCTTAGAGTGCATGTTTCAAAACTTGAGGCGAACGTCAGCGAAACTTTAAAATGTGCATCGCGTATCGAGAGAGAGAGAGAGAGAGAGAGCTCGCCTCTCGCCTTTCCTCACTCGCGCGACGCTTAGATAAACTTCGTCGCCCGCTAACAAAGTGAAATTTCGTATTCCCTCTGGCTGAGAAGTGTGTGGGTGTTTGTGTGTGCATGTAAAAACGCTTCGTCATTAAAGATAGATTGGATTCAAGGGGCTCGTTAAATATTCATCGTGGCAAAAGTCGAGTTCGGATTCCTCCCTTGCGTTCTAATAACATGCGTGAAGGGAGAAAGCTCATGGTAGACCGCACGTCGTTCAATAACGGAATTAAGTATCGGTTTGTTGTCAGTCTTGAGTGGAAAATTGATTTGAAAATATATCCAAATGGCAGTTTAAACGAAATCTCCTCGGTCCAATATCAACCCCCACCTCCATCGTAACTCAGTTCGAGAGACAAGTGAACGCGTACCTTACCCTCCTATACTCATTCTCACTCTCACTCGCAACACTTCACATACTCCGAGATACCAGACGCGCACATTGCGCATGGACGCGCACAGCGTGTGGGTGTGTGTCATGTATGTATGGTGTATCTGTGTGCATTCTCTCCTTTTTTTAATCTTTTCTTTCTTCTCATCACTTTTAAACGGCAGCTCAGCTGCAGGTACGTCACACCGAGCTCTCGCGCTTCGTCACGAGTATCGGCGTGCTCTTGCCCATGGGCATTCCCACGACCTCGTGCATCTCCTTCGGCGAGGCCTGCATGCAACATTGTGGCGGCGGAGGTGGTTGTATCTGCACTGGTGGCGCTGGCGGTGGACCCACCGTTGGCATATCCTTGGCTATGAGGACGCCTGCGGGTCCGGCGCGCACTACGCTTATGCCAGGGGGCGGCTGGTACATCACCGACGGCGACATCGCCGACATGACCATCTGTGATGACTGACGGGGCAGCGTGCACATGCCGCTCTCGTATACCTCGCTCGTCATCGGCTGCTGGTACTGCTGTGGACAGGGGAATGCAGAGGGTCGGGGGAGCTGGATTAGTCGAGGGTTTTGGCATGAGAAATCGAAAGATTAATTAATGTTGAATTTGATGTAAAATGGGGGTTTGAATTATTAAAAGTATATGGGAAGTTTGACAGTTTTGATTAGATTCAGTGCTAGCTTCATAAGTTTTATGCGGGTGCTTTACAAAGGTTTTAAATTTATGTAAACTTTCATGAAAACTTTATTACGTATATACGTATGGTTTGGAATTGATAAAAATGAGAATGCCCGCAGTCATGAATAAAATTGTCTCTCACGTTTTTTTCGATACTGCAGTTATTATTGGAGCAGAATTTTTTAAACAAATGTTTACTCCAAATGTGTATTATTCGGTAGCGAAAAGTTATACATAAAGTTAAAAAAATAAAACTGGAAAAACGGAGCTTTCATTTGCTTTTCGAAATTAAAAAAATGTTACCTACCAAAATAATCTGAATTCAAAGTTGAATAATAATAAAAAAAGCAATATATTGTGTATTTCCTGTTAGATTTAAGAGCTAATTCAAATTTTAATTGGTGTTTTGCTATGTTCTTGACAATGATTTCATAGATACAACGCGAGGGAAAATTTTATATGTAAGCGGGAGCATCCTTCAATTTTTGAATTACTTGGTAGATATCGTTTTGTATCATTGTGCATGATTCAATAGTTACGTTATTCAACTTCATTGAATTTAGAATAATAGGTAATAGTCTATGGTACACTAATGAGTAATCGAGCTCATATTTAGTAAGTTGATCCGAAATTTCATTATCTAAATTTGACTCTTTCGTATCCTGTATTGAACATTTGGTCCAATTTCAACGTTGCCAAATATCAATCGGTTACTGTTACATAACGCATAAAGTACAGAGCACACCATACTAAGGCAATTTCATAACAAATCGAAATCTCTATACCATATTTTAGAAATTTTAATTTTGAGTTACTAAAATATACTTTGCAAATTTCCAACTACTAAAATTATTCCAGTATTTGCCTGCCGTTACCGCTACCGTAAAAATCCTCAATTTCAATAATGATAGCTGCCATTTATAACAACTACCTTGGACTCGAAAATTGTTCACTCACTTTTCATTGCGCCCTAAAGCACACACGCCGGCCAAGCACTGACTGATCATTAAATTTTCTTTTTTCTTGCAAAAAAAAAACTCATAGAACCACCTTAAAGAGGGTAGCACGTGACGCTCGCGCGCGCGCGCGATCCGTAGGATTTTACGGGCGAGGGTAAAGTTTTCGTGAGAGAGAAAAGGTGATTTGTCAGAGGAGGAGGACCGAGAGTTACAGATGGGTGAACTTTTTATTCCGCGTGTCGGCAAAGGTGCTGGCAGTGGGTGGCTCTTACGCTTCGCCGAGTCAAAGTTTTGAGTTGAGAGAGCGAGAGTCGACATATGGCGCGATCCGATAATCAATAAAGGACAAAAATGAGAGACAGAGGATGTCGAGCTTTGATGCGCGAGCGACGAGTGGTATACTTAATTTTTTGGTAAATATTGGCGAGTGTGCATTAAACGTAAATACGCTTAATTTTGCCGGAGAGCTTCCAGCCGTTTGACTTTTAACGTAAAGAGTTTGTTTGGAGTAATGTTATTTGCTCGAAAAATTTGTAATAAAGGTCAACGCGGGCGCGCGAGAGTGAAGTTGTAGCTCGGAATTGCGGAATTTTACGGGCGCGCGTGTGCTGGTGCTCGATGACGAGGAAAATTTGTCAATGTAATGTACACATTTGAAAATTGAAACGATGTCATGAGGCTTTACGATATTAAACTTTTGTGTAATGTTTATAATTGCATTTTGATTAAAATATTTGCGATGCAATAAACGAACTACATTTGTTTACAAAAGCTCATTTTGAAATATTTGTATTTGCCATATAATTCCAAAAAGTATAAAAGTTCATCAAAGTTAAATAAGTAGAAATAACTGAGTACGGTCAGCCGCGAGAATTCAATTTTAAATCATCACGCTATATTACTGATTTAAATGACGACTGCGTTCACAATACAATGAAAGTTAATTTACTCGTACAACAATTTTCCCAGGAACAACGGCACAGAAAAAATTTAATTACGTTCCAATGTAATTTTTCAACTCCACGCGCACACTCGACCCCCAACTTTTCGAAACCAACACATTGTGGTCTTTCTCTTTCAACTTTTCTCTGACACCACACACGAGAGCCCGTTATATATATCGATCGCCTCTACCGCAACTTCTCTCTTGTAAAAATTTACCATGTAACCGTCATAACTTTTACTTTTTCGAACTTTGGCGTTCCAATCTCTCTCTTCTCTCTCCCCCTTTTTTTTTATTAAACCCCATGATTTTTTTTCTACCCACCCATTCTTAATCGCGCAATTAATTACGAAATTATTACTATTTAAAAGATAATGCTGAATATACGCTCGGCGAGACACGTAAGTAAAATAATTTCACAAGGAGACTCCGCGCATGCGAGTGAGAAGCTGCTGTTGCTGCTACTGCTGTGTCTGTAGCCCCGGGCGCGAGCGAGCGAGCTAGGTAGTGGCTGATGCAAGCAAAAGTTTTGTCTGCGGTTTCTCCTACCCCTCTGCCGCTCTCTCTCTTGTGTCCGCAAAAAACGAGCACGGCAAAGAAAATTAAGCATTCTTCAGCTATATACGTGCTAAACCACTCGTGGGATAAACATGCTCGGAAAATTAACAGGCCATTAATTTTTCCAGTCGATAATAATCTTATAATAATAGAAACTTTGCCCTATACCAGCTATATTATTTACGATTTTTGAAAAAAAACATCGATCGATACTGCACGTGAACTTTTTTTATACCTTATACTATCTTATAATAACGGGGAAGGGAAATAAGGCATATATATGTATACTCACAGTCTTGTGCTTCAACTTGACGGTGCTGGAGAGCTCGCGTAGCGGCATACTGCTGCGTATGGTGCAGTAGCCGATGTAATTTCCGCGCGAGCCGACGCCCTGGGCGACCGCCGATCTCTCGAGTAGGCCGCGTGACGGCGAGGTCTCGATCGTCGATACCAGCCGGCGCTTTCGCAGATACTCCGATACCTCCTCGCCTGCGCAACGTAGAAAGAAAAAAAGAAAGAATCAGTTGGGGTTGGGCTTCTCTCGCTGCTGTTTGCTTGTGGAGAGAGTTATAGAGAGCCTTGGTGGTTTGCGAGACAGCAGTGAGAAATCTGATTATAAATTATACTGGAATTGTAATTCCCGTTTTACTTGGGAATACATTAAATTTTTAAGATGAGCGTTCGAAACGATGTCATATATTAAAGTTTTCATATTATATTTTTCTTCATTTGCTATAAAGCAATTAATACTAATGATCGATAAATTTAAACGCGTTGGTCGTGTAAGTACTTCGCCATTTTTGATGTTAACTTTAAATAAATTAAAAATGAATGACATCAATTTCATACTGCAACGCATAAGAATATATATAGGTTAACACGTCGCGTATCTTTCCCGGTACCGAGACATTTCAGTGACGTTAGGAATTCACACACCGATCCCGCTTATCTTCGATATTCATAATTTTCATAATATACATTTTATCGATAAATCGATGATTCGAACTTCACCGCATCGCGCCCGTAATTCTTATCTTCGAAAACATATTTTACACTATGAGAAAACCTTCGTATCTACCTCTCTCGCCCGAATATTCGAATATTCGAAAAGCAGACACTTTCAATGGCCTTTCCTCGTACGCCCATGTAATTTACGATCGCATTGAAAACCTCTTCCTCCTCCCCTATAGCTTTTTCGGAAAACCTCACGAGCGCCTTCGTTCTTCCACTGCGAACGCGAAACTTCGACTTCGACTTCCTAATGCGCACCGTAAAATAACATCTCACTCCAATCCCTCTACTTCGCGCAAAAATAACAGAGAAATGATTTCAGCAGAGGCAAAACCAACATTGAGAAAGTAAGACTCTCTCCCTCTCCTTTCTCTTTCTCTATGATATCGAGACCACGTTACCTGTGATCTGCTGCGGTATAATGTCGGGATTCTTCTCGTCGGACTCGCTGACGTCGCCCGCACTTATGGTGTCGAGCTTGCAGAACGAGTCCGGATGCTTCTCGTCCGTGATGAGGCTACCGCATTCTCGGAACCGCAGCTCTCGCTGTATCGGCACGGCTTTCGGCGGCTTCTGCGTGTCCTCGACGTGGGACTTTGCCTGTTCGTCGACCTGAGAATGCTGGATGCGCAGCACGATCATTACGATCACGGCGACGATCACGAGGGCAGCCACCACGCCGATCATCACGCTCAGCATCGGCGTCAGACGCGTGTGTGGACGCGGCCGTTCTGTATGAGCGGAGAGAAAAGGGGAAAAAAAGGTTGATTGTGTTAGTAAAGGTGGTTGTAGTAGAATTATGATGAAAAAAGAAAGCTGGTGTATGTGTAGCTACGAGTACGAGTTTTATTCGACATGACTTTTTTACAGCTGATGGTTTTGAGCGTGATAATACTTTGGTCTGTGTAAAATTTTTAAAGAGTAATTGCGGATATTCGGTATGTAAAGTTTGAATAACTAGCGGCGCGAATACGTAGCTAAAACTACTTTTTACGGTACTTGTGTCAAAAATAAATTTTCCGTTAAATTTATATCCTTTTATGAAAAATAAATTTTCACTCTTCTATCTCTCCGATGAACTTATTCGTACTTATTCGCGTTATGAAATTATCATACACATTTATTTAATTGATTAAATTTCCATAGAAATTTATTTCACGCGGTAAATACATTTTGTGGCCTTTTTATCCATAAGAGCTTTCGCAATAATCCATTTAACTCTATAACTATTTCCACTTTCGCTCGGGTACTGAGCGTATACATCTATCGCATTATTCATACGCATAGCACCTGTGGTGTAAGGAAAATCTCGTGGGGGCGAGAAACTTATACCAAGAGCAGTTGGCGGAAGAGTCAAACTTCGAGAAAATACTTTCGAGTTATCCTCCCCTGCCCAATCGTGGTAGTTTGTTAAACCTCGACTATCATGAATAAAAATGCAGCTATATATCAAATGTTAACGCGTTTCTTTATTTGTATCGCGCTTAGAACAATTCATAATTTTTAACTGACGTAATTTTAAGAAATTTTTAGTTCATCTCAGCCTAGAAATTGTCTCTGCAAGCAATTACTTAAAAGTACCTAATGTTAAAATTTCTTTCTCATTATTATACGATTCGCATCAAATCACGACTCTATGGGAAGTCGCGGTTTATACAGAGAATTCCGCAGGACACGGAAATGAATGTACAATATGCCGTAGTTTCGCGCGGAATAGACATATTGGGGGCTCGGGAAAAAGATTTTAGTTGATTGCAGCCGCTTTTACAAGTTTATTCGCTGCTTTTACATAGCTCTCAAGGCAAATTAAATGTTTTCCAAGCTTGAGTAAACTGAAATATCTTTCTCCCCGCGTGCGGGTGTATATAAAAAGTTAATTTGAATATCGTTTAAGAGGGGAATAAAAACCCGAGCGCGCGCTCGAGACATTAGTTCTGTTATTAAAACAACGTTTCTAAACGCGCGCATGTCATCCTTCGCGTATAGTTGCTGTTGCTTCTGCTTTTAGTGATATGAAAGAGTTGCAGTATACGAGAGAGACAGAGGAGTACACAAAAACTTTTACCGCGTACGAACTACCGTAAACGTAATCTCAAAATGATAAGGAACTTTTTCTTTTTTTTTTTTTTTTAAAAACAGTCTTTTAGAAAATGTTTACTCGGCCCCATTCGAGCTTCACTCTCTTTC
Source organism: Torymus auratus (assembly GCA_900474315.1). Taxonomy (NCBI): domain Eukaryota; kingdom Metazoa; phylum Arthropoda; class Insecta; order Hymenoptera; family Torymidae; genus Torymus; species Torymus auratus. The sequence goes on from UXGD01000120.1 coordinate 8,038, forward strand.
TAACTTTTACTCGCAGCTAAATAAAGGAGAAGAAAAAAACATACATACGTATCTACTTGAGGTTTTTAGAAATTTTATTTTTCCGAGTTTACTCGAGTTTCTCTTATTATTTTAAATATGTAAATTTTATAGGACAGTTTCGCCCGCGTATACCGTCGGATAGTCGTCTAGCTCGAGATTGCTGCAGAAATTTCAGCGATATTGTAGTACGATTATGTAATGTAATAAGCTATTTGGGTCGTAACTGGAACACGAAAAAATTTCTTGCTGAGATTCTCCCGTTGATATTTTCAAGCAACTATACTACAAGAATCTCATTAAAGTACCTTTTATATTATAAAAATAAAAAGTTATTTTCGCGAAACAATAAAAGCTCTCATTTTCTCGTATAATTGGTACTCGCATTTCCACAGTGGCGCAAAAGTCCGTTAAAGTTATTATTTATTTTATTAGTAATTTACGATCACAATTTACAGCTTTTCATGTTCCAACGCTAATTTAACCACCGAAGAATTTTTTCCATGCTCAATGCGTATATTCTTTTATTTTAAAGCTTATAAAATATACAAAGCCTAGCATTTACTGCGCAGAAAAAGCTTTTTCAAGTCGTATATATATGCTTTTACGGGAAAAATTATCGCACTCGTACTAAAAAACACAAGCTCTAAAAAGTGGTATACACAAGCCTTTCTCAAAAACAAAAAGAATTATGCCTTTTTTCAGTAGTATTAACAATTACCCAATTCTTTATGGAAGTTTTCGTAGTCATTAAAATTGATCAGTAGGTTCTCTAGAAACGAAATCCAATCCATTATTCAGTGGGCTCTTATGGTTTCGGGCAATCACGGCGGCCCATAAATTTACCACCGCGGCCACGTCAATTCGGAAAAGAGAAATCGTTCGTTCGATTTCCTCCCACTCCCGCGACGTCGCGTCATTACTGAATAACCATTATTACACCCACCCATCACCTTTTCCCCGTCGTCGTTTCGCTAAAATGCGCGATTCCCAGACGAATCAAATTTTAAATCCTCGCCGGTTATACAGCAAAATAAAGCGCGTTCTCCGACTCGTCATAAAGTTTTCACGAGAACACGACGGCGAATACAACTGACTTCTCTTTCCCATACAATATTTCCCCTTCGCAGAAAGCCTGTATTATAGAGGCCGCCCCCTTAGTTTATATAATTCATCGCGCCTCCTGTACATATCCTCGCGCTTAGTTCTTACGCCTATAAGCCGTTTCTCGTGCGTGTGTACGTAAGACTCTCTGCTCGCGCTAATAGAGCTGCCAAGACGTCAGTCGATATATTCCCTTAGTTAGCGTCTGCCCTTCCCACCCCAGTCTTGTCTCTCGATTATGTATAAATATGTAAAGAGCGTCGAAAGGAAAAAAATCGAAGATCACTATTAATACTGCTACTTACCCGAGTCGGACGTCAGCTGTTTCTCCGGCGGACTGATAGTCCCAGCCTGCACGACCATCTGCTCGCTTCTGCCCTTGCTGTTGTACGCGTAGACATAGGCCAGGTACAGCGAGCCAGCCTCGAGGCCCGTCACCGTGAAGTACGGTACACTCGAAGTGAGATTGGCCTTGAGCTCCTGGGTATTGCTGACGCGCACCTCCAGCAGGAAGGACTGGGGTAGGCCTCCATCGAAGCCTGGACTGCAGCGCATCACGAACGAGTTCTTCGACGTGTTCGAGATCGTGCAGTTGTGTACTGCGTCCGGCCGACCTACAGAGAGAAAACAGAACAGAACAGAGGCTTTTTATCGGTAGTCGTACTGCTGCTGCTGCTACTGCTGGCGGGCAGCGGGACTATATATGTGTGTATATCTGTGTGTGCGCACGGGAGATTGGATATTGTGCCGGCTGAATAATGCATTCGCCGCGGCATTGTTGCGACCGGTGTGCGCCAGGGTTTTGAATGGAGGGAGAGAGGGAGAGAGAGCGTGCGCGCAGACCAGGTCAATCGCGCGCGTGAGAGGGATGGAGGGAATTATTTGAGTAACCCGTAAATAGACTATTACTTCTGAAATGCGTTAATAGCAATTAGGCCGGTGCCGGCTTCAATGCGGTCCATGATTAATGCCGAAGCCAAAGAGAGAGGGAGAGAGACGGGGAGGAACTCGATATTTCATTCTTTGAACTGAATTTACTCATGTGTGTCTGTGGGTGAGGGCCGGGTTGTTAGAGTTAGTGCATGAGGGGCTATTTTGTGAAATTTCGAAATTCGTGAATACGATAATGATGAATATATATACATTAGTTTTTTAAAAGCATTGTGTTTTCGTATAGTTAAGAGTGTATAAACTCGGGCACCGGTCGGATTCAATGGTTTATTCAATGCAATGATAACGGACAGTAACAGAAGTGGACGAAAATAATTGATGAATTTTTCCTTTTAAAAATACAGTCGCGATGGATGGATGGATGGATCAATTTTGAAATACATGTTATTGTTGACAGTTGCGATTGTTTGTAATCAATTAATTTTATAGCAAACGAAATAATTCATGTTTTGATGGATGTTAAAATCAACACAGCCGACAGAATTTATTTCACGAAATGAAATAAATTGATTTTGTTCTATTTTCAAAATTCGTGCCAGTAGCGTGATTTTATTGTCGTAAGTCGTAATCAATTTCATGAAATTTCCAATCTTACGATTGACGAGAAATCAAATTCTATTTTGGTTTATAAATTATCGACTATCCACGAAATTAACACAAGTTCCTCGTGTCAATAGTTTATTTGATAAACCAGATTCAATAGCGTTAGATAGCGTTACCCAAATTTAGGTCATTTGACGGTATCGGTTTACCATTGCAGTAATACGATTAAATTATGTAGCATGTAGAGTTATTTCTGCATTATTGCGTTAGCAAAGCTTGCATAAAACTGAAAAATTATTAAGACATTGTTTAAAATACCGTTCTACGGATGCGTCTGACTTTCGTTAAGTCAATCCAAAGTTTAATTGGATTTTCATTAAACTCCACGTTAGGTATACGTGAGAATTGTATGTAAATTTGGAAATCTGTCTAAAACTTTTCCTGCCTATGAAAATGAAAATTATTTAGTAATGGAAATAGCTGAGTAGATTTCAATTTCCTAGAAAGTAATATCAAAACTAGGACTCTCGTCATCAAACTTACTTGGTTTACTACAACTTTTATCAAAATACTGTATAACGTAAGTGTGATTACAATGTGGTCATCGATATTTTAGTATTCTTCTCACATCTCTTTACGTTATTCTAAATAGAATACAACCTCATTCGATATGCATTCTTCAAGTTATTCTAAATAGAATGCAAATTCAATCTCTAATAGAAATAATAACTAAATTAAAATACCGAAACGGACGACTTGCGCTTTCGGTGGTTATCGTGATTTTAAAATGGGTTCACTATTTAATTTTTATGTCATAAATTATTAAAATATAATAATGTGAGTGCAGACGAATACAAAAGGTGAATACTTTCTGAATCGAAAAAAAACTATCGTGATAAATGTTCAACGTCTCATTTTACTCCTTAAATATTTGTCTACGACCCATCTAGGCTTATACTATGGAATAATTAATTTGTACGAAGTCACACGTAATTGTTTACAGTACAATACAGTATATACTTGAAGTTTATTGGGCTTAAACTGTAAACAATTACATGTTCCTTCGTATATATTAATTATTCCTTAAGAAAATATTTACTTTTCATATCCGGGTGTACTTACATTATTATTAATAATTCATGACGGTAACCCTCTTAAGTGTCAAACTTACTCGAATCATAAAACCAACAATTTTTACCGTAAATCCTAAGAATGTTTTTTCAAGAATTGAAGTACATTCTCGAGTTACAACAGCTTCCAGCACTTTTGCTGCAAAATTTTCCGCCGTATATATACTTCAACCCACTTACGCTCGCCTTTTAAAATTTATTTTCCATGTAAAAAAGGTTACGGAAAATGCATCTCTTTCGAAAAGCAACTGATGGCTATAAAGGCGAACAATAAAAAAACATTTTTCCCTCATCGCGAAATCGGATTTTCTCTCGCCGCGGCATCATAAGCTCGCGCGTTCGCTCGAAATTTTCTCCCTTCTGCCAAGTTGAATTTAAAGCCCGTGTTCCGGGAGATGATCCACGCGCGCCTATCCTTGGAGACTACTTTCTCTTCTATGTAACGTCACAGGTAGGTAGGTGGGTGTAGATACTCAAAGGTTGAGCGCACGTTGAGCAAGCTCAATTCTCTGTTATACATACAAAGCTAGAAGTAGGGTAGACGAGAGAGACAGAACGTGAGAGAATGTACGAGTGAACCCAATTACTGTTACCTGGTGAAAGCCATCACTCTGCGCGTCAATCATTTACTCCAAATGTTCCCACCGCCGCCGCGACTGCAGCTCTAATTGAATATGTAGTTATTTGTCGAAACAATTAAGGTTGACGAGAATTCATTGTAAATGAATTTCCGTAGATTGATCTTGGAAATCAGGATAATTCGTCATTTGGGGTGTGTCGTGACGCAAGAGTGAACTCAAGCGCAAGTTTCAAGTTTGGTTTCGAAGTGAGTATCTCATTTCGTGCGTCAAAGATGATTTTAAAAGTTTTGTAAAGTACTGTCTATATGAAGGCGATATCGAAACTTCCAGTTTTTAATTTGCTTTAATGATTTCGGTTGCATTTGTTGTCTAAGTAACTTGGCGAACAGTTATCGACTGTGATAATTATTGAAAGTTTAATAATGCAAAAGTTAGGAGCAGAATACTTAGATGTCGATGAGTACTTCATTAAATACGGGCCCTGGGAACCTCTTCAAGATTCCATTAAATATAATGAATTATAAAATACTTTATGTAAAATGAATTTACGCTCATGGTACCCTGTTAAACTTGTACTTTACAATTCAGTTTACTTTTATAAAGATTAGATAACACTTTATCTGGGATAGTACATGTTGCATCGAAACATAATGTGATTCAATTTCTTTTAATTTTTGTTTGCAGATGTATGTTCTTATTTATAACAGAATATAAAATAGGTAAAACAGTCTGTTAGAATAATTTATAAGGAAAGTATCATCTGTAATTATAAATGATTAAGAATAGACCAATTTAGCTTTGAAACATTATCGTTATATAAAATATTAACATATTAGCTATTACGATAATTGTAACGATTAAATTTTTAGTGATATGTCCGTCTGCCCGACGATTTTCCATACTCGTCGAAACGAAGTACTTTTTTTGTTCAATATTATGAATATATATTAATTCATACATTTATACATGATTGTTGTGTTTATTATTACTAACAAAAGTAAAATATGTTTGAAATTATTTAAATCTCTCTTTATCTATTTTTATTTACCCTTTCCTTAACATCTCCATTTTGCCCATGTCTCCCCTAATACTTTCTTCACTTAAATACTCACTTATTTTAGGAATGGAATAAAATATATTAACAGTTAAGATATATGTTTACGACAACGATATTTTTCTCTCAGTGCAATAAAAAGGAACCCTTAACAAAACCCTTCTATAAAAAAAAAAAAATCCAACAAAACGAAAAATTACCTGCGGGTATGATGTGGTAGACACATGGTATCTGCTGATTCCCTATCCTGTTCTTCGCCCAGCACAGCAGGGTACCATAGTCGAGCTCGATCAGGGGCGTGTGAGTGGCCGTAGAGTTGGTGCCGTTCCACTTGACGCGCGCAGGCGGCAAGTCGAGGCTCTCGGCCGAGTTGTTGAGCGTCCAGCGGAACTCGACCACGGGTGGATTCGCGTCCACCGCGCACGTTATGCTCGCCACCTCCTGCTTGGCCACGCCATGCACCTTGTCCTGGCCCGGCTTGCACGTAGGCGCAACTGAAAAACGTCCCACGATGATGATTTTCTTATCCTTATCTTTATACTGCGTGCGATAGGACGGAAGTATGCGAGAAGGGCAATTTTTTTCGCAGGATTAGCCCGTAGGGGAGGCTCTCGAGGCTTCGTCTCTAGGGGATATGCACGCGCGAGGCCGCCTGAACCGTTTTAGGTTTTATATGGTTTGTTAACTCGGTTTGGTCTATCTTTTCTTTCTTCTGCCCTGTCTTGACTTGCGCGCGCGTATCCCGGGGTATATATATATAGGCGCTGTCTGAATTAGTTATGAAGATGGCAGAGGGGAGATGCGCTGGTTGCCCGGCGCGATTGATGGTGGGCATTAGGAGCCGTCGTTCGAGACGCGCGCTCGTGCGCTTCGTGATGAGGTTTGGCGAGGCTGGCAAGTGGAAGTAGTTGAAATGCGAATTGACTTTATTCTCTCTGCACGAGTGTATTAAGGCTGCGCAGTGAATTTGGGGCGATTCGGTGTGGTGGTAATGAAATTTCACGAAATGTATCTACGGTTACGTTAAATTTTCAAAAGTGTAATTTACACGTATAGCACAGTTTATCTACGTAAAGATTTTATAGATAAAACCCGACGAAACGAGCCTCTCTCTCTCTCTCTTTATTGTTTCGTCGGATTACTCTTGTAAACAGTAAAAGAGCAGCGTCATAAAGGTCACCGAATGAAAAAAAAATCCCAATCTTAATTTATTTACAGAGACGATAAACAAAAACAATAATCATACTCCGAGCTTCTATCCCCTGCTTTATCGTTCGTAAACCCTCGAAACAACCTCCTCTGCCTCGGTGCTATGCAAATTTTTCCCGGATTCAATTCCGAACCGTCGCGCAGGCAGGAGCAGCGGTAGCAGCAGCAGCAGCAACCCACTTTGCTCCTTAATTCGCTCGTAACACTCGCGCTTACTCTTCGCTCGCGCGTTATTTAACAAACTTTATTGGTAATCCGCGCGCGAAATATTCACCCTCCTCCACCCCTACACTTTAATCACCCGCCATTGTTCCGTCACAATAATTAAAGCGCTGCAGCACACCCAAGTCATTCAACGCTTTCTCTCTCTCCCTCTCGCGCACTGTGCTTCCATTATACACCCTCGCCTACATCCGTGCGCGCTCGCCTTTTTCGGAGTTCACTTGCTACCGAGCGCGCGCGCGCGCGCGAAAAAAAGCCAAGCCCATCTAGCGAACTCGTACGAGCGCGCGCAACTCCCGGTGCAAAAAGGAAGAAGAAAAAAGCCTTGCGCGTTCTCGCGCGCGCCCCACTCGGATTCCCATTTATATTTCCATCTCTGGGGCGTCGTAGTTACAAAAAAAGGGAGAGAGAGAGAGAGAAGGAAAAAATTTCACGCGCGCGCGACAAAATCCATCCGAGCGAAAAAGTGGAGTTTGTTCGCTCGCCTTTAATCTGCCGAAAATAAAAAGGAACGGAGGCGCTAGAATTTCGCCAAAAAGTAGGCGCACGAGAGGTAGGGTAGGCGAATATGACACACATACACACATAGTCCGCTCGCCCTCCCCGAAACTTGGCCCCGGACCATCATTCATCGCCGCAGCGTCGAGCTCGTCGGAGTTGTATCGACGCCGAGGAGCGCTACAGATTAAAGAGACGCGAACTTCAGCCGTCGTAGGCGCACCTACTCTCCTGTCCTTGGGAGAACGCCTCCGCGTAATGAAAGAGCGCTCGAGAGCTGATCAAAAAGAGGGCACCGCAGGTGTATATTTATATATACTCACACATGACGTTGAGATTAAAGGGCTGGCTCTCGCCGTCGCCCTCGGCGTTGTAGCCAACGCAGGTGTAGTTCCCCGCGTTCTTCCTACCCACCCTCTGCAGCACCAAGCTCTGATTGCTGATTATCACCCCCTGCGAGATGTTGTGACTCAGTGTCTTGCCCTGCGAAAAACGAAAAGACAGCAACCATGAGAAATAAAGAGAGACAAAAGAGAGAGCCGATCGGAAAGAGTATATATAGGAGGGGAGGAGGATGGAAGGGGTGTAAGCTCCTGGAGCCGGATTAGCTCGAGCTACGGTCCCGGGATTATATGATCCGCGGTGCGGAGGCCGCTTGATTATCGCCGATGCCCGGTACGCCCGAGATAACTTCTTCTTTTCTTTCCTCGCCTTTTTTTCCCCGTAGCGCCCGAGGGGAAATTAAAAGTTTTTGTTTTGTTAGTTAAACGCATAAATTAGAACCGCGCGCGCAAATGGAGCTTCCGATTATCCGCTAAGCGGTCTCGCGAATTTCCGGCTTCGCGGCTGTTATTCCGCCGTGTTATAGCTTCGTTCTCGCCAAGAGATTGAACGCGACTGATAGTTGATCTGATTTCATTCGAAATGGCGACGCGCATTTTACCGATGAAAACGTTTGCCCTGTAGATTTTAGCGTTGTATAGTGGTTCAGTGCGCTCAATTTTGTTATTAAAATTTTCGCGCGTATATATAAATGCGGTTGGGTTCGCGGATAACGGCCGCTGAAAAGCTGCAACACAAAAAAAAAACGCGTGATTGGATGCGACAGCGCAGCCGCGCACTGTGTGCGAGTTTTTAGCATTATACGCGCCGCGACTCACAACACTGCCGCAGCTATATGGGATTTCACCGTCAATCGGGTATATATACAAAATAACGAGTTGAACTGCAGGCAGCTGAAAAAATCATTGAAACGTTTTATCCGAGCGATTTGTTCGGTAATATACTTTATTTCGCGTACGTATAAATAGCTATATATATATATGTGTGTGAGTGGCAAATGGTCCTTTAACCCGTTAAATTCGTGAAATAAAATATATATATAGATAGGAGGGAAGTGAAAATCCGCGCGGTCAAGTACTTTTCGCGCTATACATATATGTCAAACGGTTCCGCTTGAACTAGCTCGGCTTAAAACCTCCGACAGGCCTTAATATATACATATCTATACATCAAGCCTATCGCAATTACAGTAATTAATACACGCGGCGAGGCAGCGAGCACACGAATAATTAAAGCGATAAAACGGCGCGAGATCGGGGCCTGCGCTCTCTCCAGCAGAGATAGAGAAGGACATTGAGGAGTAAGAGAGCAGGAGAGAGAAAAAAAAGGGGACAGCGTGTAGGCTGTGTTAAAAAAGTATGCCATCGGCTCATTAATATGATGAAAGGTCGCGTTGAGTAGAGTTGTAGCAGTACCTGATGCCTCCACTCGACCTTATAAACCGGCGGCTCCGCCTGTATCAGGCAGTCGAAGTACACGTCGCTGTCCTCCTTGATGGCATCCGGGTCCAGACTCGTGCCCAGCCTTATCCTCGTCTCGGGCGTGTCTGCGAACATTCGATTACCAGTGAGAATGCGTTTATAGCCGTCGTCTATATATATACGAGCGAAAGAAAAAAAAACGTCCGAAAGGATCGACTTAGCCAGCGAAATGTCTCTCGCTCGGTCATGCAGCAGCAGCAGCAGCAGAGAAAAAAGAAGAATGAGGGAGGGATTTCGGGCGCGCTGCCAACGAAAATGCTAAATTTTGCAAACATCGACTCTTTCGCAGGATGGGAATGAGAAAACGTACAGAGAATCGCCAAATGGATCGCGTGCACGAGCAATTAAGCGTTCGAGAAGCTCACGCTAGCTCTGCATTAATTAATACATCGCGCGAGGCGAAATGTTTTGCGAGGCCGGGGCGCGTTTTAACACTGGATACTCTCCGAAAAGTGCATTAACGCGCGCTTCGGGTGATATAATTGAAACGAATACCAGCGTTTTGTACACATACCGGAGGGCGCGATACGATATGTCATTCGATTTTGTTTCATATGGAGATGAATTAGTGTATTAATGCGTGTACGAGTTTTACGTAACAATGTTGAATATGGAATTCAATACTGCTGTCGCTGTTAAACAAGTTTTTTAATAGTTTTGTGAAATAGCAGGTTACGTATTCATTATGTGCGCGAATTATTATAAAAAAAGAGTGGATTTTAATCAATGAAACGCGGAATTAAATTATTATCCGTATATATATACACGTTTATACGCGAGCGTCCAGGCGTACACGCTATTAGAGCTAACGAGATACTTGCATTCGCCAGGCAACTGTTCATATTTCGCTGCGATAAAGCACCGCACACGCTTATAGACGCACACGCGTGCTTTTGTGTTGAGCAAAAACTGTTATAAAACGCACGCGCATAAAGCGGTACTATATATTGGAATTCACTTTGTGTGTATTTGCGCTGCGCAAATATATAACACACGCAGACGCGGGCAAATAAAATACTTGTAAATCCTTTAATTAATTTTATTTAGTCGGTGAAATTTCAATCCTCTCTGCAGCCGCGTGCCGATTGATTTTGCAGCATCCAATCTTTTCGTCGAGTAGCGCAAGAGAAATCGGGCGCTCCCACACACACACACACACACAATTTGGTTTCCCGCCCATTCTAGCCGAGGAAAATCAATGAAAACCGCCCTGCTGTAGCAGCAGGTAAAAAGAGAATGAAAGAAAGAACAGCAGTAGCGAGTGCTGGCGCTGTAAATTACGGGCTTACATTGTATTTCCAAAACCAAGGAGTCCTGGATGGGGCCGTGTCCGTTCCTCATGATTGGATTTTCCGCGCGGCAAAACAGCCGCTTGCCCGCGTCCGCCTTGCTCGCCGTGAAGGACAGCACGCTGATGGTCGTGTTGCCGTCGCTCGTCGTCTGCAACAAGCAAAAAAACACAACAAAAATCAAGCGATACTCGTCGCACTAAAAAAAAATGTTATAGCGGGCACACCAAACGTGTGTTGTTTCCGCGAAGCGAAATTTTTCGGGAACGCAAAAAAAGAGAGGGGAAAGAATCGTGCTGGCGCGATTAAACGCTCGCGGAATCTTTATTTTTTTATTTTTTTTATCGAATTATGAACGGGATAGAGGAGAATCATCCTGACGCGGCGGTTTTTCCCGTAATATACGCGAAAGTCGGGTAGAGATAGAGAGAAAGAAAGGTTATATTGTTTCAACGTCGCTTTTTGCCCAAACGCCGCGCTTTTTCGTGTTTTCCTTTTATTTTTCGGGAGAGTAGACCGCACTGCGCGGGATCCGCGAAAGGATAATAAGCTCTCGCTATGGCGGCCCTGATGTTTTTGCGCTGTATTATATATAGAGCGCGGCGAATCGATATTTAATTTTTATCGGACTTTCCCGTCGAACGTATTCGTATATATAGGGGGAGAAAAAGAGAGAGACATAAATTATCGGCGAATATTGCGCGCGATGAATCAACCGAATGAGAGAGTGAAATATGAAGTAGCGAGGTGACGGCGGATCCGGTAATGTTGATAGAGTAACGTGTCGCTTGCGCGCGCGTGACGTTAATGTACAATTTATATCGGGCGAGGGCTGATTTATTTATTTTTTTTGTGTACTTATATAGATATATACATTGTTGTCGATTGATAATGGAAAAAGAGCGTATTATTCGAAATCGCGCTCGCGAATAAAATATGCGCAGGCGTAAGCGAGACTCGCGATGGACTTTATAAAATTTTAACGGCTCGCGCGGTTGCGTTACGAATTCAGGCTGAATTATTTTTACAGGACTATACGCGTGCAGGCTTTATATTCGCGATTCGAGCGCGGTTTACGCAGTATACTTTGCATTATTAAAGCGTCGAGACAGGCGCGCATTTTACAATCTTACGATGTCTGCGACACACTCGGGGGGTGAAGCGTCGACGTCTATACGCGCTTTCATTAATTATTTTTATTTGAATTTTTGACAAATCGTTCGCTCGAGCAATAATACGGGGAAAAGAAAGAACGCGCGTGCGGCACACGGTACGGTCATTAATTAAAAACGTGTAGCTAAACTCTCTCTCTTTCGGGCTATATGAAATGTCGAACAGTTGACCCCGATAAGTTGCCGATGGAGTTAGAAAACAACATGACGCGTGCAGTTCTGCCAGTAATTGCTTGTTAATGTGTTTTAGGATAATTGATGGTATATGTGTGTAAAAATCATCTCGGTAACGGCTATCGCGCGTTCCTATATGGAGCTCGGTTGGCGCTATAGATGTTTACTCGTTTCCCCCAAGATAAAGCACAATAATATAGTTAATTTATTACGTGTAAACCCGAGAGAGTGAGAGAGGCTTTTGTAAGATATAGCCGGCAATTTGAAAAGGTATATCGATTATATCGCTGAGTATTAATCCTCCAGACCGAATCTTAGTGCTATAATAATAATTATAATTATAACTGCGCGTATAAATTATATTTTTATTAAAATGATAAAATACGTTAAAACAATTCGACATCGTTAAACAGTCACTCGAGAAGTATATTATCCGAAAGCCTTATAACTTTGCTCAACGAGACTTGAGATCATTAGTAATTTTAAAGCGGGAAAATTTTTTCCCCAAATAAGCTCACCAGCTAAGTAGTTGCAGAGTTACGATCGTAGCCGGAGGTATTAATTATTTTTATGTAACGTAAATCTTTGATATTATAGTCCATATCTCAAGATCCCGGGGCCCATAAAAACTGCAGACACTTAACTACCCCCGGAGTCTCGAATAAAAATCCGCGATCTAAAGATTGCAGAACGTGCAGCTTGTTAAGTAATATTAAGCAATGCAGTTAAAAATTTTATTTTTAAATAGGGTTAGTCGTTAGCCGGAGGAGAGAGGAAACGTCAGATTACACGACTCTATTTTAACATTTCCGCTGCGTGCGATATAATAACGAACTCGGTTAAGTGAAGCAGACGACGACGTGTTAACGAGTTGTAATTGAATATTTTATGCAATCAGTCGGAACGTTATATTATTTCTTACATAATTTGCAAAAAAGCGAACTTTCCATCGCAGGTTTCACGGTATCTCCGGATGGATAAAAATATAAGTAGACGAGATCCGACTTGCGTCAGCCGCGCCACATATATATCGTCCAGCTCGATTGAGACCAAAATTTTCTAACCTCTCTTCCTCCCTCATTTGTTTACCCACCTGTGCACGTTAATCCCCCTCGCAAAGTAGAACCGTTAACCCGAAAAGCTTAAACGGCCTCTTTTAACCGGCGCAGCAGCGGCACGTCGAGAGGTCAATTTTCTTTCAAATTGAAGATCTCCTCGCGCTCCAAAAAGAATGTGCTCCACTTTCGCGCCAAGTTCGCCTGGTCTCCCCCCCTGCGCGCGCGCGCTCCGTAATTCACGCGAGCTCGTTGACATCCTCGTCCGCGCGCGTTTTTTACGCCCGACTGCAAAAAGCCAGGGCGACGGGCTGCTCTGCTGCATTCAACTTGAAAATTTTATTAATCCATCTTTTCATTCAACGTCCACGCGGGCACGGGGGAAAATCGTATTACGCTTGCCATAAAATTAGCGTGCTCGGAGGGCGGCTCCTATACAACGAGGTGAAAAAAAAAAGATGAGAGAATTCGCTGTCTGACGCGCACAATTTATAATCCCCTTGACGCGAAAGCGAGCGAGTGTGCGCTGGACATGCAAAGACAAATCTAGCGCGGGTCGCGTTGGCGATTCACACAGGGCTGGACCGAAAAAGAATTCGAGATCGCGTATAAGAGATGTCTTTGATGTGAGCCACACGTGCGTACTCGTGTGAATATATATATATATATATATATATAAGATAAACTTGAAGTAAGGGGGTAAGAGAGCTAGAGAGCCAGGGTTAAATTGTCAATTTCAATGTGCGGATGTGTATATATATGTATATGTATACTTACGTTGTCCTTTGAGTATGGCAGCTCCATCTCTTCCTTCCACCAGACGACTCGTGCTGGTGGCCTGCTGCCCGACGTCCTGCAGACGAGGTCGTACCTCTTTCCGGCTGACAGCGGCTGATACGCCCCCTCGATATTGACCGTTAATGGACTGACTGAAATTGCAGAGAACAAACAGTGAACCGAGAGTGAACATGAGTCGTACGAAATCGAGGATAGAGAGAGAGAGAGGGATATGGGATACTGCGCGCGCTCTCGCGGCCTGGCCGATGATGTTTATGCGTGTTTGCGCGGCTGTTTTGCGGGGGGAAGAGACTGAGGTATGGGGTCGGTTTCGCTCGCTTGATTTATTATATTGCATGCATGCATGCATTTCCGCGGGTAAGAGAGGAAGAGAGGGTGAGGAAAGTTTTATGATAATACGTATTTTCGAATTATTAGTGGCGGCGAGGTTTTTGGGAAGAAAAGTGCTTTGTAAAAAGGAGCGCGGAAATTGGTCTTTTGTTAGAAAAAATGGGGGGAGGCGGTGAATAAACGTTTGTAACGGTGTAACTAGATTTTGCTGATGCGGTTGGTTACGTGACAAAATAATTTTTTTTTTTTTTCAAACTCGTGTTGATAAACTTTTTTGGTTATTTACATTTCTTTTGCATTCTTAAAGAGCAAAACTGGATATTTTTTGTGTGTACTAATGCAAATCTGAAGGAGCTAGGCAAACCCCTCGCGAATCCAATTATTTTAAATAGCAGGTTTAAATATAAAGGACAGAGTAAGAGTAGAGAAATTTTGTAGTACACAACGCGGAAACACAACAAACTAAACAGCTGTTATTAAAAATAAATAATAAATCGTAAAGCACTTGACTTACGCGCGCGAGCATTATCATAGATCATCAGCGAGTTATCGCGCTGAGCAGCTATCATTAACAAGCTCCCATTTATTTACGGAAAATTCCCCGACTGAAATAATAATAATTCACCATTGTACGCCTAGAGAGTTTCAAGTAAATACTTCAGGGCCCCCGGATCTGTAAATGTAGGTAGTTGGGAGCACAAATTTGCACCGGTACTTTGTTCCCGAACCATATGAAATTCTCTTCAAACTGTACTTATAGATGCGTTGAAATGTTTGCGCGCTTACGCATCCGCGCTTGCGCGCGCCTACACACGTGCAAACTTTCCGTAACGCTCGCTGGATGATTATTGCGTAACTCCACGCGAATGAATTTAGAAATTTAATTAGTCGCTGATATAAACTAATTAAACGCTCGCAATATAAAACCATTATGAACTCTCCCACATTTTAATTCACTCAGTCGAGACAACCCGACAATATAACCGCAAAACTTTACCCCGACCCTTTTGTATGTGTATATATAAACCTCGTGTACGCCCGGGACTATCTAAAATTAGCCGATATAATACACCGCACGCATGACTACCGACAGCTCGTTTCCTCGTACAAGACGCAACCTTCCGGGCCCTTATCCCAAAAAAGAGGATGGAGGAGAACGACGGGCGGACGGACGGACGGCGGGTGATGGAAATTCACATTGACAAATCTCCTTTCGTTACGACGGCCTATACATCATCGTCGAGGAGGAAGGAAAGAGAGAGAGAGAGATGGAGGCTGCTGCCGCCCCTCGGGAGAGAGGATGAACTGTGCGGCAGTGCGAGATGAGATTCTTGGAATTTTTCCACGTGCTGGGAGAGAGAGGCGCCTGTAGTCGTGCGCACGTGAAATTAGTTAACGGTTGATTAACCCGCCCGTCTACTCCTTGTTCCGACACGCGATTTTTTTATTTCTTTTTATCCTGCTTCGTTTTGTTTGCAAAAGTGGGGGTTGTTGTAGTAGACGGTTTTCCAATTGAATTTCTGACTTTTATTTTGTCGAGTTTTAGCTTCTGTTTTCACATGTATCTTGTAGAATAACAATAAATAAAATAGTATAAAATTAAATTCATTATATATTCTTTAATGGGTGTTTAAACACTTTAGAATAACTTCTCAATCTTAGTGCTTATTTAAATGTTGAATCTTTGACGATTGGACTGCATTAGATTGGGCCGAAATATGGATCAATCTGAATGTGCCAAGTCAATAGTTGATAGAAGCATATGAAAACGTATGATTGTGAAATGCATAAGAAGGTGACAAAAACAAAATTTTCTAAAAATACATTTGTTTCGGAAGATGACAAATCTAATGAACTCTGCTTGCTACATGATTCCACAACAATGTAATCAGCAGCCACAATCATCACCGCACGCGCAATCATTAGATTAATATCAATATAGTGGCACAGAGATACTACTATATATCGACGCCTCGTTCAAAGAAAAGCACTGTTCTACAATCTTAATGAAGACTAGTACTACTCAAAATCTCTGACTTTATTGATTCCCAAAGAACGTAATTTATTAAAAAAAAAACTAACTTTGAGTCGACTTTTCGGGAGATTGTGACTCGCCTATTCAAAACTTCAAAATAAAATGTACCTTTGCATCGCTGGTTCGTTAGTTTGGATTAAAAAACTGATTCCATACTAACGAACCAGCGATGTAAAGATTCATTTTATTTTGAAGCCGATAAGAGGGACTCGCGATCTCCCGATCAACTGGAAAACATTTGTTAACCTATAAAATTATATAATTGCAAATACAGATATTGTTCATTAAAGAAATATTCATATGTATCGATTTAAAAAAATTTTTTTTTAATTTGAATGTTCAAAGGCTTATTTTGTCCCTTGAATAATTATCTAAAGATCTATTGTTGACAAATTTTCACATAATCAATTGTGTAAGGAGAAAAAATTAATAGTTCCACATATGTCAACTATGGATCTTTTTAACACAACTATCGTAAAGTTTGTACTTGATTCCCGTCGAAGCGGGAATAAAGTGCTACGTTTGTTCCCTACCCCCACTCTAGTTCCCAGCGCAACGCACATATGTGCGTAGCGCTGACAACGAGAGCGAGGTTAGGGACTGAATATGCAGCATTTTTTCCCTTTTCGACGGGGAATCGAGTACGAACTTTACGGTAGTTGTATTAAAAAATTGTATATTGCACTCGTGAATATAGTGGGTTGTGCCAACCTGCGCGTTTGTCGGCCTCGCTTCGCTCGTGCGTCAAATCACGCGCAGGGCGTACACAGCCCACTTTATTCCCTTGGTGCATAATATACTATTAGGTAATTATTTAGGTAACATAAGCTTTTAAACATTAAAATCAAATCAAAATTTTAAAAAAATTTCTTTGAACAGTCATTCAAACATTCATTTAAACATTATCAGATCTTATAAGTATAATTAAGTAAAATAAAAATTATTTTCTAAAAGATCTGTATCTTGGAATAAACTACCTTGACAATAATTAAATTTGGTTTTAAAAATGATTTTCTTTATTTAATGTACACTTCTTTTCAATTGCGTCATTACTCATATTATAATATTCGAAAAAGTAGTTGAAAAAATTTTTATATTTAACCTTCATTTTTGCGTTATTCGTATTTAATCACCTTTTCCCTTATTGGATTAAGATATTTAAAATAATTAATTGATGATCTAGACTAATTTGCTGTATTAAAAATTAAAATTTTAATTAAGCTTGTAAAATTCCTGTTAAAAATTAACCAGATTTAACAATTACGAGATATTCAGGTATCAGAAATTTATATTACAAATTGGTTTGTTAAATTTATTTAGCAGTTTTCAATTCTAACTGCCACGATAAATTTTTTAAACCTTTCTACATTTAATATAAAAACTCAATATAAAGAATTTAATTAAATCCAACATTTCCCGATACGAAAAGAAATACACTTTTCAGAGCATATTTGCAATTTTAAAAGTGTACATGGCAAACGATTATAATTTCAATTTTTAAATTATCATTATTCAACTTCGTGAAATCGATACTATGAATTTTGTGAAACCAAAAAATTGAACGGACGATTCGTTGGAAAAAGAGAAACGCCTGTAAATATATATTCCGCTCCCGTAATTTTGTCACGGAGACAAATTGCGCAGGAAAAATCACTAATTTTGATAGTAAACGAGTAACAGAATCATTTTCAAAATTGTTATTTATAAAGTAAAAATTAAAATACTAGCACTTTTTACTACATATAAATTGTAGTATTTTTCATGAAAATTTGAAACCATCCCACGATTATATTATAGAAATAGTAATTATTCCAACAAATTTTGTCTCTGAGTATACGTCATTTCACGATTATTTAAAAATTGTTTTGAAATTTAAATATCAAAGAGTCTACGTACACGCTCAGTAAAACTGTCTTTTCGACCTCGCGTAGAGTGAAAGAGACAGGCGGCGGCAGCGCAGTAGAGCTAGCGGACGGCTTAAACAACGTCGTATTTGTTTACGAATTCATGCGGAACGGATTTTTTCCGCTGTCAAATAGAGCGCGTGCATATCCGCCGTGCAAACACATACACATATACGCAGCGAGATGAAAGCCTCGCATACACGTGCACTGGGATATAACAGGTACACGACAGGGATACACGGTTTAATAAAAATATACTAATAATTGGTCGTGTATCGTATGTAGACAGCTTACTGACCCGTAACCCATTTCGCGCGCTGCTGCCGGGTCAAGAGTTAAAAGTAATTTTCCATTAAACTCATTTAGCCGGCAATATCCTAATGAAACACGTTTGGATTTTACTATACTAATATGCAACAAATTGCATATCGTGTGGCCAAGGCTTCGCGCCCGCCGCGGGCTTCAATTTCTATGATTTAATAATGATCGTTGCCGCGCGCGATCCGCTATATAGACTATGGATGACCGATTTCGCCGAAAGAATTAGCACGGGTACAGTATAACGTGCATGATCAAAAGAACACAATTCTGTGTGACCTACATAACACGACACGTGTACAACATTTCCGCTTTTTCTTTGCAATAAAAAGGAGAAATAGCATACGCGATCGTTGTCATTAGAATAATAAAATAAAATGTTTATTTTTTCTCTTTTATAAGCGCCGAGTAAAGTTTGTTTTTTTATGAAAATAGGATGAGGGTAAATTATGTGCGCGCGGAAAAAGGAGATGGAAAAAAAAAATGAAATAAGAAGCCGGCGAGGAGAGTTTCATTACGATGCTTCTTCTGTATCTCCGCAGCGTGCCGAGAGATTTCGCGGGGCCAAAACATCTCTCGTAATCGTTATTTGATTATGTACTTGATTAGCGCGTAAATGCTGATACTCGCGTTGGGTTCTTATCGCTCAATCATTAAGAGTTTAGCTCTCGACGAGATTCGCGGCAAAAAGTGTATGCAGGGCAATTAAGCGCCGTCTGTTTTATCGAACATCTGTACATGAATGTTTAATCATCTCTAGTCTCGCGAAATTTACCTCGTAATTTAATAGCAGTATAATATACGTACAATACGAGGAATATTATAAAAACGGGAGTAACGTTAACGTCGGCTTTTACGTGTATAATGTATGTATTATTAAAAAATTAGACGTCTGCTCTCGAGTAAAGCGGCTTAAGCTACATACACACCCACACAAAATGTTAATACCTACCTACCTACAACACGTTTGTCGCCCTACTACTCCAAATCCCTGCGAAAAAAAACGAGGGAGGCACGTTTCTCCCAGATTCTCAATTATTTAGACAGCCGTTAATATTCACAGTTCATTTCGAAAGTGCGAACTGGTGTAAGAAAAAAGTTTCAATAATGAATGCTAATGAAAAAAAAGGGTCGCCGACTCATTCGCGTGCCGTCCTGAAAAAGAGAAAGAGAGAAGGAAAAAAAGGAGGGGAGGGGGCTGGCTAAATTAAAAAGTAACGATGGTAACGACTAGTCGGATGAATTAATTCAAACTCGGGCGAAAATCATAACTTTGACTCGGGGAATATTTAATGTATACGTTAAAAGGGGGTGAAGCAGCAACTTTTTTAATATCACAGAGAGAAAAGGGTAGAGAATTCTCGCGGCTTTATTGCGCGCTCTCTCATTATGCCAGGAGAGAGAGAGAGATTATAACGTTCGGCAAGCCAGGGAGGGTGTGTGCAAGCATCGCCGTCTAGAATAAATTCGCGCAACAAGCCATACTTTTTATCTCCACAAAGGGCTGTTAGACGCTCTGTGCGCGCCCCTCTCATATACGTGTGAGTTTGCTCTCGCGCCGTCGGCGAGGTCTGGTAATAATCTGCGGGGCTCGCGAGATAGACCAGTAGCTAGTGGCTTGTGTATTACGCGCGTTTTATATAACATTGGCGGAGATTTTTTTACTACTGGTAAAAAAGTTCCGAGAGAATGCTAGAGAGAGAGAGAGAAAGAGGGGATAGCCGTCATTAAAATTCACGATTTCCAATTCAATTATTCATCGGAATGTAATTTCCACACTTTTACGCTTCCGCTTATTCTCTCTCTCTCTCTTCTCCCTTAACACGCAATCAACATCTCTCGCGCGCGCGGCGGGTGGGTAAATTTAAAATTTTAATTTGATTTATAAGGCGCCGAAACCATTCCAAGTATTACGGAAATTCGCGCTGGACATTCTGCGCTCCATCGGTTAAATACCTCTCTCTTCACGTGCTCTCCTCCCACTGACCCCTTGCTCTCACTCTCCGGAGCTCTCGTCTCGTCGGATTCCTCTTTTATTGCGCGGAATTTCCATTCGGCTTTAACGTGTCAATTTCGAAAATCCCCCGACTACTCGCTTAACCGTAATTCATCGTTATTTCGTGTATGTTATATGTGTTAAGCGCGCGGGAGTCGTTAAAAAAGAGGGAAAAAAAGGAAGGTAGCGGGTTAACTATCGGCTCTACTAAAACCATTAACCCGCAGTTAAGCGCATCAAATTTTCCACGTCGTAATTGGGAGAGGGAGGAGGCGAGTGAAGCTCGGCGTCCCGCGGCAAACAGGATTAAAATGACGAGGCAATTTTTTCGCGTTATTAATTCGAATGCAGCGCACGCGCGCGTGTGTGTAAACGGTTGACGTTGCGGCAATAAATATGAAATCGTTCGCTCCTCTCTCGTCTCGTTTCCTTTTTTTTCCGAACGGTTAAAGTTTACTATTCATTAGAGGCATTTTTCATTTATACTCTCCACAAAACGCTTTCACCGCTTGTTTTTCGCTATATATACGCGTATTGTGTCACACTACGCGAAAATACAAAAGTTCGCGCAAACGCTTTAGGCTATACACATCCACACGTGTGTGTCTGTTTATTCGCGAAATTAAAGTGTTGCATCGACGCGCGACCCGGATACAAACGCACAACGACGATTTATCACTCTGGAAGCGCGCGAACTACCTCCCAAATACTCTCGACGACGTGTCCTATACCTCCGTATACATAAAAAAGCAGTCTTAAAGGATTGAATTCTGCGCCCTCCCGAACTCTCGGGGCTCTCGTTATATATACTTTCCCCGGCCGTTTGCGTGTATCGCGCGTACACATCGACGTCTACGAGGGCTAGGCAGTGACATTTATTCGCGCGCTCGCGCGCAGTCGCTCAATAAATCCCCGACGCGCGCTATCTCCCCGCGTCTTCAAGACTTTTCCTTCGCCTCGCAATAAAGTACACACACACACGTACATCACATGTGCGAGGGAGAGAGCGACCCTCCGGCTAATCATTTCTCGCTCGCGGCGCATCCCTCGGGAATACCGAGGAGTTTTTGGAGGAGCTTGAATCGACACGTCGCACAGACGTTTCGGATGCTCTCGCCGCACGTGTGCCTCGAAGGAGGAGGAGGAGAAGGAGCTCCCCCGGTATAGAAGGAGGCGCTGCTGGAGCCGGAGTAGATGGAGGAGGAGGAGGAGGACTGATTTGCATGATTCACGAGTGGTCTAATTCAGGTGGCGGCGGTCGATGTGCCGAGAGGAACGCGCGCGCGCGCCAGGTGTCTGTGTGCGTGTACATGTATATATACGTATGTACGTACGCTGCGACGTGCGGAGGTGTGTATATATACGTGCACTCGTGTGCCCGGGCGTCGGCAAGCGTGTAAGCGCCCCGCTGACGGGCTGAAACGTTGCTCACTTTATAATGTAATCAGCCCGAAAGTCGATACATAGTTGCCGAAGGTTCTCTCACTCGCTCGCTTGCTCCCTCGTGTGAGTGCGCGCAGCCGTGTTATATATGTATATGCATGTGTACCTCAACGCATGGGCGCAACTGTGTGGGTGTATGCATCAACGTGCATTTGCCGCTTCTCGGGGCGCGTCGACGTGTGGTACGCGCGAGAACGCGAGGGAAAACCAGGAGGTATAGAGCGAGTGAGAGTTACAATGGGATTACTGCGGCAAAATTAATATTGAAATTTTACCGCGTGAAACGTAGTTATTTATACTTGCGCTATGTATTGCGTTAGTGAAGAGAGAGAGCGAGGAATGTGTATCCGCGGCAATCGAGCGGATTGACGCGAAATACGTGGGATTTAATCTGAAATCGACGGTTTAATTGAATTAATTCGTGAGAGCGTTGGGAATATGGGAGAATAGAGGGCGGATTGATACTCGCAGCTATATTGCGGGAGTGTTTCTGTTTTTGCATTGAGGTGAATTGCGCTTGTCGTCTTGAGTGTTCAAGGGTGTTCCGGGGAATGGCTTTGTTGAAGTACACAGAGTATGTGTGTTGTAGGTGATTTTTGTAGGTGAATGATTGTGTGGTTTTTTGAAAAATCTAAAGAAATTAAAAATTTTCTTCCGGGCAAAGATTCTTTCGAGGTTTGAAAATATGGACAGTGATGTATCGAAATGTAAGAGTGGGTCTTAAGTTTAGATAAGAGAGCGAAAAAAATATTAATAAATGATGTATTAGAAACGATTTTAGTTTGCAATGTCCATCTATCAATCGTTTGCCACATTTGAAACTTTATTTCATTAACACCAGAAGTATACAAAAATAGATAAATTCAAATTCATTAAAAACTCGGAAAGTTATAGCTAGTTTTGAATAAATTCGTAAACGAGGTTATAAAAGTAATTTTTTTTTCAATTGACTATAACTTTCTGAGTTTTGAATAACTGAATTTTCATTCTGCAAGTCCCCCATGAAATTACTTAAGGAACAAAACGAGACCTTCAAAAATACAATGTGTTAAGAAAAAAGAAAATATATACCTATTATCACGTTTTATCAATGATTGTTTGTGCTGACGATATCTGTTTATGAATATCTATACCATTTTCAATAAATACATTACATTACAACTATGGTTTTTTTTTATTTTATTTTAGATAACCTCTTCATTCAGCACTGATTTGAGTAGAGAGTAGCGAAAGAACTACTTTAAATGGTCGAATAATGTTAGAAGAATCGTTTCATCGATAGATAGAAATAGTTTTTGGCTATACCCCACTAAAACTAGATATTTATTAGGCAAATAATGAAGTTAGTTTCCACCACAGACGCTGCGCTGGGATACTTTTGGCAATTATTTAGATAACACTTTGAAATTGGATTTTGAGAAACTATTTCTGCTATACAGTCTTTATATAAGTATTGATTTTTCTAAAAGAAACTCGCGAGTTTTTTTTATAGCAGCTAACAAGAGTTTGCTATTTTGTTGGTCAAAGCACATACAAACAGAATGAGTACCACTACCGACAGCTAAAAGGCGATATAGAGAACGAAATTCAGCAAATTTACTGAATCTAATTTTTTATCGATACACTGTTTTGTATACTTCACATTTATTTATTTAGATTAATAAATAAAGTACAACGTATTTAAAAAATAACTGAATGGTTAGTGAAACAGTTTAGAATGTCAAAAATGTTTGGTTCAAATTCCTCCCCCCCCCCTTTTTTTTATTTTTAGAGAGAAGAAAAAAGTATAGTGACAATATAAGTAGTGTGCATGCTATCCACGGCTATTTTTGGAAGTTCTATATCGCCAATATGAATTTCCAATATACTTGCAATGGATCTGCGATGGTTTTAATTTTTACAAGGCTATTGAAAATAAACCAATTTATTCGTTACAAATCGTTCACTCCTAAAAAGGAAATCCAATATTACTGTTCAATATTCAATATTCAAAATATCGAAATTAAATTGTTGCTATCAGATAAGGAATACGTACTACTGAAATAGACACTGGTATCAATCATTCCGCAAGTAAACCATTTGAAACAGTGAATTTTCACCATTTTACATTTTAACGAAGACAAAGAACGTGTATAACTAAATTCATAATAGAAAAAAAAACGTATCCCTACAGACCTTAATAAAATTCAACTGTTATCGATATAATACACCCGAACCTTTTAAGTTTTTAGATATTCGAGAGAGCCCCATATTACACCCACCATCACCGTCGCTGTCGTCTGATATCGCGCCGCCTCTCCTCTTACATCGCAATGGAATATTCATAAGCATGATGCCTGACCATATACCCTCTCCCAAGCTTCTTCTACTTCCACACGAGGCGCACACACACACGCGCGTTCGCCAGCTTTTTTCAATTTATCCCGGCTTATCGCCGTTCAAGATTTTAAAAATTCATGCGCATGTACAGCAGCAGCCGAACGTTGTTATCGGTTTTTATTTCGTTCCCCTTTAAGCTCGGGAGAGCGACACACTTCCGCACAAATCACGCATATATATGCGCGCTGCCCCCCCTCCGCGCTTATTCTTGAATTCGCTTCGGCCCATAACTCAGCGAGAATTATTATATTTTCTCGCGCTATTTTGCACCCCGAACGCAATAAAAAGCTAATTGTGTAATAAATACGTAATTTCAGAATACATAAATATCCCGCCCCCCTCTCGGCAGGTATGCAGCGAAATTCCATATAATCTACCATTAAAAATACGACCGGCGTATTTCTTTTATCTTTTGATTTATCATGATTTTGAATCATTCGTTTCGCTCGCTCGTGCGTATAGGTTATATATACATACACAGGAGAGCGCGCGTACGTGCTGCGCGTGCTTGCTCAAAGCTACGTTTTTTTACGCCCTCCCTCTCGTCTGTCCGTTGAAATGAAAAAAGTTAGTCATACTGTTTGATGGATTTTAAAACTTTTTCGTTATAAATTATTTTTAGAATGTAAGGTTAATTAAATTCCGTTGCGCGCAGAAATGTAGCATTATTGGCAGATTGGGAGAACAGAGCGCTTGGTTCTCGGCTGAAGCCAGATGACCGGCTTCTGTATTATTGTAAAATATACAGTTTCGTGATGCATGGACGGGAGAAAGAGGAGAGAGAGAGAGCTTTTTGTCGCTGAAAGTAAATTGCCCTTTGATTTATTTTTGTTCAATTATCGCGGAGGCAGTTTCATTATTTTCTTCTTTTCTATTGTATTTACCTCGTCGAATACCGGAAAACAATTGAAATTAGGGCACGCGTGGTACAATGCGCGTGCGCGCGCGCGTATGGAAATTAATGCATCCATAATTGTTGTAATGTATTATACGCAATCTATATAGCGATAAATAGAGGAGCTTTGTGCGATTACAAGATAGCGACGCGCGCGCGGGGTGGAATCGATTTTATATAGCGGCCCGAAAATAGAAGTTTAAAAGCGGCCATTTGCACCGTTTCGCGTTAAAACGCGCTCCTCGATCTGATCGCGACGTGTATATATATATATATATACGCGCATATACACTGACACAATCCTTTAATCGCTCTCAAAAATCTGGAATGATTCATTTCACTCGGCGTAAGTGATGCCTTTCAGTCGAAACCATCAACGGTCACGAAAAGCACTCGCCCCGCTATTTTTATATACCCTCCGACAGTCGTTTTTACTCTCATTCCCCCTTTCGGACGAAAATACAAATTGATGTTTAAAAATATTTATCTAAATAAACGGGGCGGCCAGTAAAAGCCGCTGAAAACACATTTGTATTAATTGAAAAGCGACGTATAGAGAAAGCGTGGACGTACGCTATATATATCTACGGGAATAATTGCACCGGCCGCGATATCAAATTATTTTCACATAAATGTCGGCCGCCACGCGCGTGCACTCTCCTCTCTCTCTCTTTCTCCGGTCCGCTTTTCCAATACGAGATATTTAATTTCCAGCTAGCATTTATAAATATAATAACGCGACGCGCGTCGTTGCGCTTCGCTCGTAATTTTATGAAAAAACCGGAGGGGAAAAAAATGGGACTTTGACGAGGAACAAAGAAGGAGCGATATCTCACCGGCAACGTCGTCGTGTATACCGGAGTTATGAATTTTTAAGCTCGTTATTGTCGGACCGCTCGCGTATACCGAGAGAGTTCAACAGATATTAGCTCTCGCGCCTAGGTTATAACAACGTTTGTTGTATAGCGCGTTCGAGTAATTAATGAGCGAAATTTACTAAAGCTATTAGAACTAATAAATTCTGCTT
This sequence comes from Torymus auratus, assembly GCA_900474315.1. Classification (NCBI taxonomy): domain Eukaryota; kingdom Metazoa; phylum Arthropoda; class Insecta; order Hymenoptera; family Torymidae; genus Torymus; species Torymus auratus. The sequence continues at coordinate 33,986 of UXGD01000120.1, forward strand.
ATTAACCCGTTAGAGTTGGAGGGAGTGACCTCGGGACTGGCCATGAGAAGACCGTCGTGTAACCTGTGCAGGCCAGGTGGAATGGACACAAAGCGGTTTTTCGTATAACACGCCTTCGAATAGCTTTCTCTCTCTGTGAGAAATTTAAAATGCCGCGAGAACATGCGGCATGTTTTTAATTTAAATCTCGACGAGTTCCGTACACTTGAGAGGTGTCCTCACCCCATCTTTTTTTTTGTTTTATGCACACGCCACGGCACTGTGGCTCGCGCGCTCATGATGTTTATTTTCGGACCATTAGGGATGTATTAAAAAAATTTATGTTCCTTCAGAGCGCCGCCGCGTGGAATTTCAACGCGAGCAAGTTAATGTTCCGTATGAGTAGATTAACCGAGGGAAAACTAAGTTTGAAATAATTTCTGTCTGGCAAAAGGAACTTCTCGTTTCAGTTGGGCAGGAGGGAAATTCCCTCGCTCTCTCTTGAAATTATATTAAAATGAAATTAGTCATACTGTTTATGACACGATAAAAAGTTTAAACCTCTCCCCTACACTACTCATTTCCGGCAAAAGAATACGCACACTTTATTAAGCGTTCGCGTATAAACTTTTTCGCGTTCCCGCAATTCTTCGTAACTGATTTTTGCCTAACGAAATTTTACTCGCCGTTCTTTATTCGCTCCGAACACTCATTAGTTTTGGAGTAAACTGTTTTTCTCGTAATCTGGTTCCGCGCATGTTGGTATTCATTCAGGAATTATGGCAATTTAAAAAAATAGCGTATATCCTTTATTCAGTTTACTCTCTCAAAGCTACACTCGCATAAGCGATGCTTTTAACGCTGTTTCGCCCCATAGAGAGAAAGGATTTCTTGTATTTAAGAGTATTTATTAACAATTAATGAATATGTATTTGAGCCCGGTTGAAATGAATATTCATCAGTTAATTTCTGAGGAGAGATAAATTTTGAAGCCACAAGAGCAGCGTCCTAAAATCAGCTGTTATCACACATACACGCCCTTTTTTCATGCACATTCCCGATTATTTCGCTCCTGTGCTCATCGAGTCTTCTTTCCCGTCTAATCTATTGTCCAAAAGGAATCGTTTATACATACGTTTTTTACGCATCTAAAAATATTTGGTTTAATACCTTTTCTGGACTTTCGACAGCGTTTTGACACAAAGTACTACGATTTCCCAATTTCAAGAACACGATTCATTAAATACAATGAATTCTTTCTCTTTGTGCCCCAAAAAGGGAAAATTCACGCAGAATCATTACAGTATTCTTTGAAAGTGCTTCTGTCTGTTCAACGGGGGGGCCACGTTAATGTCGGTGAAATTACAAAAATACCTTTAAAGCTCTTTTTCATAGCACTTGAAAGTTGTGCAGTTTGCGTGGCTCTCTCTCGCCCCTCTCTCACGAGTGTTGAGTTTCAACACCATAGCAACTTTGCCAGAGGACTTTGAATCACGCGATGGGTGAGTCGAGTAGAACGCGCGGAATACAAGCTTCTCGGGTTGAGCGAAGAGTATCGACAGCGAACTTAACGAACGATGAAAAAAGACTCCAATAAGAAGAGCATTTTAATTGTTCGCGCGGGGATAGCTATCGATTTTCTTCCTCGATACTCTCCGCGCTCTTTGCTACAACTATACTATTCGACATTCTCTCTCTAACATCCGCGCGTATACTTACGTTCGACTTATATTTCAACCACGCTCGCACCATTCGACTATAATCTTTGAGCTGAAGTATAGCTTTTTATCGCCGCCACGACAATGAAAATAATTGCACAATGCGCCCAATCAAAGGCGAGCTAGAGAGCTGCGACGCACACAATACGACTAATTAACTTTCGCTGCCGACGCCGACGACGAAAAAAACGTCCGGTAGCGGAAGGAAGATGAGGAGGAGGAGAAATACGCGCTGCTCGCGCGGGCTAGAAAGCGAGAGAATTGGTGAGTTTCATAATAATGCGCTGAGAGACAATTACCGTGAAAGGTGGCGAAAGATATAGTCACGAGAGCAAGAGAGACACGAGAGAGAACGACGACGCACGCGAAAGCTGCAGAGCGAGACGAGCGAGCGAGAGCTCGGTTGAGATAGATACGAAGAGTCTCTCTCTTGGTTTCGCCTAAGAGCGCCTAACGAAGTCGACGACTCAAGTTGTATATATACATATCGCGCATGAGCCTCCGAGCGAAATGAGCCAGGGCCGCGTGTTCGTCTGTCTGTTCTTCACTCTCTCTTTCTCTCTTTGGAACAAGCTCTTGAGACGCCAGAAGGGGTTTATTTTGTAGTTAACACGTCGCGCGCTCGGGATGGGAGGATTTTCTTTCGCGCGAATTTCGCGGAATTAATGCGATATGTAGGGCAAGCGCGCTGTAAGATTCGCAAACCGCGCGTCATGTACGCGAGAGTTTCTCACGAGAAGGAGTGAGAGTTGTTACGCGCCGCGTGGAGAGGTGATATGTATGTGTGTAATGAAAGGGAGAAAGAGAGAGTTTGAGTTTATTGGGCGTGCGGAGAGAGGATGATGAGTATAATAATTATGTGTCGCGAATTGAAGTCGGTGTGTACGGATCATCATGAATGAATTGGAGTTTTTTTAAGTATCTTAATCATTACGTATTTTTAATTATGATTCGAAGACAGAGTTTGTGACAAAAATAGTGGAAAAAAGTTGAATGTTGAAGAAGAAGACCGAAGGATGCTAAAATGTAATGAGTCTAAAGTTTGCAACGTTGTACTGCAAAGAAACAAAAAAATATTTGAAATTATTTCAAGTTTATAATAATTAATATTAATCTTGCATATTTTCCATTGCTTAATAATTTTAATTAATTGTAAAAAATTATTACGCTGCACTCCAACGATGCAAACTTCAGACCCATAAAATGTATGTAATTACATATTTGCTTCGACGTCAATTCGTGGATTATTCATCGGGATGTCAGAGTTTATAACGTTATTACAATTACTATTGCTTGTATAGCTAAGTATGATATTGATTGATTTCCGGCTTTATAACATCATATACGCGTAATTATAGTGATAAATTATATGGGAATGCTTTTGAACTTGATTAAATGGAATTGTTGCTTTGCTTTACGGAGAGATTCCTGCGGAGTTCAGCATTTAATTTGTAATAACATTGTCAATGCATTTTTGAAATTCATGGTAATATTAATTTCGAAACTACTGCGCGCCAATTTGGATTTTAAGCCATCAAAAGATACGTTCCCTTCGTGCTCTACGTCACATTCATTAAAACTGCCGCCATCAACTTCGCAAATTAACCAATAAATTTGAAATTTCCTTAGTAGGTTACACAAAGAACTCCGCCAAGACGCGCGGCCCCGCATCTGCGCCACTATGCGAAATTTTCAACGTTATTAAATTATTATTGCAGATTATTAAGAAAGTTTGGACTTTCGAGGCAAATAACAGCACCGGCATGAAGAACGCACCACATACCGCATACCGATCGATCGGTTTTTGCGACGAGCTATATGGCTTTCGATTGTTTCGCGTGCACTTTTTTTTTCGAAAAAATGCTCTCGCATGATATGATATATTAACGTGCAATGCGAAGCGCGACGGAAACGGAAAATCTATCAAAAAAGAGGAAAAAAAAAAAAAATTTCATCGTATACTGGTTTTGAAGGAGAGAATTGATTCGTCGCATTTTTCTCTGTACAACCTACTTTTTAAAAATCCAGCTGCGCCGTCCATTAACCAGTACATTCGATACCACTCCATAAATACATCGAGTATAGCTTTCATATATCGGTGCTTTTAAGCATCTAAAACCGCTCTGCTCTACATTCGAAAAAAAATGAAAGGCTTCGAAAAGCGCTACGACGGATATAACTTCCTCCCACACTTTACGTGCGCTCCTAATGCATTTTTCTAATTTCGTCAATAACGTTACCTCTCTTCTCTCTCTCTCTCCCATCCGTCCAGATTCCTTCGCGGTCGGTCGCTCGGTCGTTGGAGAGGGGGAGGAGGCTTGATTAAATACCGGTAACGCCGAAAGTTCGGGCGCCCTCGCCTGGGCGCATCCACCTGATGCCACCACCTCCTCCCACGCACGGGCTGGCGGGCGTATGCAACGCGAGCGCGAAAGCTTCGGGAAACTCAATATTCCGAGGGAGGCCGGACGCGGGACAAGTTAAATCGCATTACTGCGTCGCCCGGGAGGTTGGGTGGGAGGCGACACGCGCGCGCAGTCGACGGTGTAACAACGCGACACGGCCCTGCAATTTCGGCGGGGGCCGATCGGAAGTCGAGTTTCTGAAGTAGAAGAAGTTGAAGAAGAAGGAGGCGAACACGGAACGAGCGAGAGAGGAAAATTCGAGCTATAGAAATAAGTGCCGGGAGGAGAGAGTTTCGGATAGCCGTCATAAAGTTTACCGGTGCGAGGATGTTTCCTTTGCCCTCGTCGTTTTTTCGTAGGAGTAGTGTGTGTGTATATATAGAGCAGGGGGATGAATTTCTCATATGAAAACGCGAGAGCGGAAGAGCGAGTTCGGGGAATTTTAATGTTCAACGGGATAGGGAGAAAGTGGGGAGGAAAACCCTTCACGCATGAATTGTTTAACACGCTCTAGCCTGGAGCGTGGGATTCGCGCTCTTCCGCTGTCTCTATCTTTTGCGACGATAAGGATTTTTAAAATTGGATTATAAGTTTTTGCGATGTTTTGCGCGGGCTTGTGCGCGCGGGCCGAAGAGAGAGAGGGAGAAAGAAAGTAGGTCGCATGTCGACGTGTTGTTTGAACTCGCAAGGAAAACTGTCAAAATTACGTATAAAGGTTTTCGGTTGGCGTTCTTTATCTTTAAAAAGTCGAGAGAAATTGAGTGATTTTGTACTAAAGACGCCGAAAGATAGAAATCCTGATAAACATTTTACGTGCATGGCAATTTCAGATGTTTTTAGATGCATTATTAATTACACGTGACGCGTAGGTTTGATTGATGTAAATTTTATCGAGCGTTTTAATAAACTTAATTATCTTAAAAACCTCTATTACGGCCCTGGTATATGAGAAAATGCAATTAATTTATTGCATATCGTATTAGAGATCTTAATTAAAGCCTTTTCAATATAATGTGTAGGGAATTAAATAGAGTTGGGAATTATACATTTATACCGGGGCATTTTGATATAGGATAAGCTAGCGGTGCCCAATTTATATTTGTTAATTGATACAAAAATTTCAGGAATATTTTTGTTTCTTTGTTATTTTTTACTGTTAGTCAATTAACCTTTAATATTTTATTTCTCCGTAAAAATTGTTTGATCCGTTTGTTGCAAACTGACAAAATAGTTTCGTTAGTAATCTCTGATACGTGCGCGAATCTACCCGCGACAAACTGTCAATTTTAAAAAATATACAAAAACTTCAATTTCGCAAAACTGTTTACGCAAGCTTTGCCCGCGATACACGCGACATTCGTTTGATATGGCTAACTGTATTTTTTTAAATTCGCTTCTGTTAGTGAAATATGCGCCGTTTGAAATCAATTTGTTTTCCAAAGTATAGCCGAACGATAAAACGTTATACCTACTACTATCGTCCCCGTTTTATTTCACGCCGCGTATGTGTGCTCGAGCGCATTTTAAAACGTTCATCCCCACGAATGCGCGCACAAAGTGAGTGCACAATAATTATACATATATTTTTATCGCTCGTTTTCGCGTTCCGGGTATCCCACTCGGAAACAATTTCATTCCGATTTATATAATTATATTAAAATTCCAATCGCCGCGCGCGGATCTGTTGTGTTTTACATCGAATCGGAAACGGGCGCGCCCTACTCTCCGCCTTTTTTTCGTCGAAATAAAAGCTTCTTTATGAAGGCATTTCAGCAGCGCGCAAAAAAAAACGCACGCTGTGTATTTGCTTGCCGAACTCGCGGAAAATATATATACACACGTGGCACTGGGCGTCATGCGCGCGCAAAATTGCTGCAGGCAGATTAAAAGCGTATTAACGCGGAAGTGTTATTTTGCGCGCGCGCGAGCGACGGAAACGAGTTTATATAATACGTATACGATCGCCTCGCTGACTCCTCGCCTGTATATATCGCTGTAATATGAAATCGGAGGGATATAACTGGCCAGTTGGTTAAACATTACGAAGCTCGTCATTTTTGTATTTTTTGGTACAAAAGGGCTCGGGCGCATTGTCAAATGCCGGCTTTCGTTTTGGTTTATGCGTGAAATAACTTTGCCGCGCGACGTAAATAGGACATTTTATTCGGCGACTGGCGCTCGGCCCGTGCGGGGCATAGTCGCATAAATTTTCCAATCGGAATAAATTCGTCGTGATTGGATCACCATAAAAACGCAATTAAAGCGACGCTGGTGGGGGAGAGTCGAGGCGATGCCGCCGCTCGCAAAAGTTAACGAGGTTTCGTTTGTAACGAATCGATTTAATTAGGTTGCCGCATTTTTCTTCAATTAAGCGGATTTGAAATGTCATGTTCGAGTTCGGTGTTCTCCTTGCAATTGATGGTGCGAATTTTCCTTTTAGACGGCGCCAATGTATAGTTTCGAGTTAATGATTGTTCATTATTACGACCGCCGGCTGTCTATGATTAAAGAGTATTTCTTCTTATATTTAATCAGAGTTAGGAGAACTTTTTTTAAATTAAAATTTCGGTGAATTTATTAGGATATTTTTCCAGTGAATATATTCCGACGCTCTACTTTTTTACTCGCGCACGCGCAAAGTAAACAGCCGTTATAGAAGTGTCCGAAAAAGCATACAACAGAGAAAATATAAATCCATACGAAAAAGTTATACGCGACGCGAGAGCTCCGTAAAAAAAGAGGACTTTTAATCTAAAATATCGTAAATTTGTCGACGAAAAAAATGAATGAATTCATGGAATTTATATTATCCTTTATGAGCACAAAACGTATGATGTTTTTGTAAGTTTAACAAGTTGTTTTACTTGACGTATATGTGTCGCACGCGCGGGCGCTTAAATAACATTAAAAGGATCGCATACAAAAAGGCCATTTTCCACCCATCATCTGCACACACCGGCGAAATCTTTTTATATTTTAACGTGTGTTCGGGAACGCGTGTAATGCAAAAATGCGAAAACATAAAAGTCATTTTGACAAGGCTTTATAGCGAAAAACTTGTTACAAAATGCAATTGCGTCCAGTTCAACGAGCTTTAAGAGAAAGAGAGAGAGGGGGTAGATGAGCGCTCGGGTGATTAATTCGGTCGCTATTTGTCAATCGTCGGGCTGAGTGCCGTTGTGTTTTTAATTTTGGGTATTGATTAAAAAGGTAAAGTATTTATTACTGCGCTGTTGACGTCAGTGTGTCAGAGCGTTAACATCGTCGCATCCTTTTTTACAAAAATGACTTTAAAACGAAAAATAACGAGTATAAACGTCAATCACAATGATAATTAATGATTATTTTCTTTTCGGAAAATACAGTTTCATTGTTCCAGTTTCGATTTAATAAAAACAAAAAAACACTCACTTTAATCTTTCACAGTTATATGAAATAAAATTGACGTTTCAATATATAGATTCGTCCATTTTTAAAAATACACTCGTCAATTATTATTTTTTTTTCTTTATTTTCATATAACAAAATACCACTAACTCTAATACTTATAACAACGGAAGCTCTCTCACACACATCCACTTACTCTCCCCTCGCTCACAATTTTCCCGCAAAATTACAATATCTCAGCACAAAACGAGCATTCCTCCTCCTCCTCCTGCAATTAACAATCCATGACCCACAAAGATAACCCCTCGCTCGCAGCCTCTCCCGCGGAGCTGCACTACTGGGACCCTCTCTCTCTCTCCTCTAACTCCTTGCTATTCGGCAACTATGCCAGGGCGCGTTCGTGTTTATAGCGCATGACGCTTCCGCCTCCTTCCCTGTGCTCTCTCGCTGTCAAGAGTCTATTCCCAAGTGCCGAAAATTTCCTCCATGAATTCCCGCGAAACTACCTGCCACCGCGCTGCCGGATCGATGAGCAGCCTTTCAATCATACACGTATACGCGCCCACATTCATCCCCGCGCAACAACGAAAAAAGAATATAGGAACGCGTAAGCCAAGTGTCTTCTTCCGCCACCGCATTGTGTTGTCGCCGACGAATTTTCCCAAGCGACATGTTCCCGCGCGATTAACGACGCCTCGCGTGTGTGTACAGCTAAATCTCAGCTTCCTCGTCATTATTACGGAGAGGGAGAGAGAGTTCGTCGGAATTCATCGTTCGCGTGCGTACATCCATCCATTCATTCGTGCACAGACGTGATACTATATGAATATTCCGATGACGACGAAAGGCAAAAGCAAGCAACCAACCTGCCGCGGGCTATAGGGGTGAGACAAAAACGCCAGGAATGCGAAAACGCGAGCGCGGAATGACGGAAGCAGTGCGCGAGTCTCATTCGGTGCTTGCGTATTATATGTGTGTGCGAGCGCCGCCTCGTTAGCGCGCGCCCGCGCATATGATGCCTTTGCGGATTTATTATAAATATACTAGAGAGGGTAGGGAGGCGAGAGATGCTTGATGTTTTTCCGTTGCTGTTATACGCTGAATGGTATTAATTGCGCGAGGTGAAATTGAAGCTTTGTCGCGCGAAATGATGTATACTAAATGAAATGTTTTTCTATATTCCAATCGCGTTGTTTCGTCTTTCCTTCCTTTTTTTTGTTCCTCGTTGAAATTGAAATATAATACTCCAGCGAATCGTTGCCTCTAATTGAAATTTCGCAATACGCCGTTCCGAGAAAAATAAGGTACAAACATTTAATATGTAAATATTAAAACGTATTAAAATTCTCCAATATTATAATTTAAATTTGTAATTTAATTTTCATTTAAAATATTTACTTTGGTCAGAGCAACCAACGCGTGTGTAAATATAAATATATATGCAGACCACGTCGGAAAAAGTAACCATAATCAACCGCAATCTTATACAGGCTTTCATCATTATGAAACATTTCGAGAAAATAATTTTCAAATTTGAAACTTTTCGCCGACATTTGAGCCCTCTCTCTCTCTCGCTGCGATATCGCGTACAGTCTCCATTTCGAAAAGTTAATCAAAATCAGGGCCACGCAGCCGTACGAGAGCAGAAGCGCCGAGTTTTCACAAAATGCTTAAATACATATTGATCGCGAAGTAACTCTCTCTCACTCTCGCGTCGTCTCTTCCTTCTCCGCGGCACATCGCCGCGAAGTTTGATCAAGTTCGCCGGGGATTAGACGGGACTATTAAGTTACGACGTCACACGTTAGCCGTCGTCGTCGTCGTTGCCACTGCGCCGCACAGAGAGAGTCGGGTGTAGCGCCCAGGTGATAACGCGTTTACGCCCGCGCGCGCTTTCGCTACAAATTTGGAGTTTCGACAAATTTGCCGCTCGCGCTCGTGTATATTTGGCGGCTTTCATCGAATTTCGGGGATACTTCGCGCGTGTGTGCCGCGTGATTTTCACGCGGTAAATTTGATTTTCGTATCTGGTGTCGATATATTACTCGCCGAATTAGCACCTACGCTGATAAAATTTTTGGCACTAATGATGAAATGGCTGTTGTGCGTCAGCGCTACCTTTAGAATGCATTGGGTACTACCCGGGGTTATCACAGATCATGGAAAACCGAGAATTCCGGGAATCCTCCGGGATATTTTTTTTAACCTCTGGGAATTCGCGGGAAAGATCCGGAATTTTGCAGTCTGATACTGGAAATTTTTACTTTTTTCGATATTTTGTGTATGAATGTGTGTGTATGCGCGTGGTCTCATAGGTATACAGTGAAAAATCTGCAGTGATCGCAGATTTTCCCCTATTTTTTGCGAGCTCCCGTTATTACCCTTAAAACTCCGCTTATATTTTTACTGTAATTGATAAAGGGCGTATTCCAAAATATATACCAAACACACGTTTATTGGAGATGTATTTACTCCTATACTATCTTTTCAGAACGCAAGTTCAGCGAAAATAAGGGAGTTAAATAGACGTGCGAAATTATGCGGGACGAGTAATTAAAAAATACTGAAACCCAAATAGCTCGGGGACACGACGTTCACACAAACAAGAGTTACGTAGACGAGCAAGAGTAAACAAGACGATTATTTAAATAATTCTTAAACCCAAATAGCTAAGCACGTAAGGTTTATGCAAATAATAGAGTTATGTAGACGGGCGATATTATGTAGGACGATAACTTAAAAAATTCTTAATCCCAAGTAGTTGGGGGATGCAAGGTCCACGCAAATAATGAAGTCACGTTGACGTGCGACAGTAAGAGAGTAGATTATTTTATGAACTCGGCGCACCTTTGTAACAGCTTCTTCTTGCATCCTCCGGCTATTTGGGTTTAAGAATTATTTAAATAATCGTTCCGCATAATGTCGCACGTCTACGTAACTCCCTTATTTGCGCAAACCTTACGTGCCCAGCTATTTGCGGTTAAGGATTTTTTCATTATGGCCACTTCTGGTTATGCCAGACAGTGGAAGCTATTTCCTCCCAGTCGTGTCGTACAAGATTTGAGGTTAATACGCACTTCTGTATAATACATGTATAATTCCGTACGGAAACAGCTGTCGGATTCCTAAAAAATATATTTCCTTAGAAACTATCTGCCGTGAAAACATTTGTGATGATGAAATTTTCGTATCTACCTAAGATAGTAAGATCACCGTGTTAGGGCGTCGGTTGTACGAGAATGAGACAATTCGTACGCCAAACGTCGGAAGGATATTGCTCCCAAATTTGGCATATAATATAAAAATATATCTTGTGCCAAATTTGTTTCACTCTACATATCGCGCGAAAGGTAGAAAAAAGGGAACAGTAATAATATGAAACATCGCTGGGCGCGACAACACGTCGAATGGGACGCGGGCTTGCGCTATCGATTTATATCTTTACTGCGCATCAAGAGCACCGTAAAAAGCCCGGCCGTACCAGCACGAAGCTCGTAAAATTCGCGCGCGAATTTAACGACTGGACCCCCCGTCGAGTTTTTCCTCCCGTGTGTCTCTTCGCGTCTCTTTGACCTTCTCTTGCTCTCCGTGTATGTGCATTACCCCTCGTTTAATTATATAATCAAATTCGCGCTGACGCAAGTGCGGGAGGACTCTGCGGTTAGTCGACGTGGCAATTCGCCTGTCGATCGCTAATTTTCCCGGGTGTCTTTCTGCCGTTCTGATCGCAGTTCAATTTGCTCCACGGTGAAAATAGAGAGGGCGGAGAGACAGAGGGGGAAAATGGAAAAGCGAGCGGTTGATGAACGAGCTTGCGGACGCGAGTAAAAGCTTTATAATAACGAAGGGCGGCGCAGGGGGAAGGACGAAGCGATACGATCGAAGATTCGGCACCGCGACAGCGACAACAAAAAAATAAACAACAACACGCCCTCCGGGAGAGATCGAGTTCGGCAGCGAGAGATACATCGAAAAATAACGAGGCTCGTACGAGCGGACATTGTTTTGTACTGAAATATTAAAAAAAAAATCGAGCAAAAACAGAGAGAGGTCGCAGCAGCAGCTGTCCTGTGCCGTAGCAGCGGCACGTGGAAAACGCGCGAATGCGCCCAGTTCCCGTAAAGTATCCGCTCTCTTTCATTTTCGTGCACTCGCGCTCGAGCTTTTCGTATGCGCGCGCTCTCTCTCTCCCTCGATTGCGAGAGGGAGAGCAATATTGTCGAATATTAATGAGTTTGAAAATTGCGAGAGGGGGAATGGTGTATTGGAAGCGGGTGGAGGGGGCGGTACGAATGAAAGGTCCGGGGCTCCCGCGCGCTAATCGGAAAGAACGGTTCAAAGGCCGATTTTACGGTTTAATCCAGCCGTATGGCCGCCGCCGTGATTTTGCAAAAGGATTTTTTCATTTCCTTTGTTGCAACACAGCGCTATTCCGACGATGGGTATATATAAGCGCATCGAAATCTGCTTTGTTAATTGCATTTATTTATATTGTTGATGATATTAGTGAAAGCGATGAACAGGGTTTATTCTCTACATGTATACGGTAAAATTAACCGTGATATATGAGACCATACGCACTGGCAACAGAAACCTCCTCCACGTTGCCACTCTGTTTTTTTCCCTCCCACATAAATCTGAATTAAAGCTGTGCGCCCTCTCATGCCCTCGACACTCGCGGCGCGAATCAATCTCCAAATGGTTTTTTAATGATCGTCGTATACACCGCGGATAGTTTAATTTCGTATACATGCGCCGTCACCCGACTGCTGAAAAACGCGTCCAACGATGTCGCTGTCGTCGTTTTTCCGAATAAAAGGTAAGGAAAAGCTACGGCCACTCCTGCGCCCGCTATACATATAATTTTCGAATCAGTCAAATTTACAAGGACCCGCGCCGCGTGAGCGGCCGATTTAGCCGTCAATTTGCCGCACGCGAATTCGCCATCCACTTGCTCGATCCACTTTTTTCTAACCCCCCCTATATACACGCTCGCGTGTGTTGCTCACCTCCGAACGTGACGTGTTAATGCGTGCGTGTATATTTATATATATACGGTACACCACGCTAAAGTTATACCAGCAATCGGGCGATCACGTCGGGTTTGAGAAATTTTTAAGGTTCGTGCACGAGCCGCCGTATATATTCTCCCCCCGTCCCTTCAGCCGCCAGTTGAAAGCTATACGACTATTACTTTATTATGCCGCGTCGGGGAATCACGTCGATATACAACTGTCGATGTTGGCTCGCGTGCGCAGTGGCTGCTGTTATATAGTCGAAACATTCCACAAACATGGCAGCGTGCAAGCGTGCGCGCTTTATCTCTCTGACTGTCGCTCGCAAGAATTAAATGCCGGAGGGAAAGAGCAACTGGCCCGACCGGCTCTAGTCGACTCTTCGAATTGATACTATCGCGTTCATCGGATTCTTTATGCGCGCACTAAATAGGCTGTTTTATGGTCAGGGACTGTGTGTTTGTGTGTGTGTTACAGTCCTCGCAGGTATTTCTGGTCGATAAAAAGCACCGCCGCCGATCGCGGACGATAAGCGCGCGATTTCATCGTTAGTGGGGCTGAAAGTGGAAATCAACCGCGCAACGAAAGCGTAACGGACTGCACGGTACGTTTATGCGGCCATTATCAATTCATTGGCGATCATAGTGGAAGGAAGGCTAATTGTTTTAAAAGGGAGTAAAAGATCGTTGCTTATGTACGAGCGTAAACCAATTTCGTATGTTATTTGATTCGGTATGGGAGGTTATAACGATACGTACTACCGTATACTTCGGAGTAACGTGCGCTTGTGTATGAGCGACTTTAAAGCGCACGCGAGCGAGCTTTCAATTGAAAGTATGTCCAAAAGTAAGCGATGAATATCCCAACTTGATTTGCAATCATTGCTAGACCCGCGTTCTAGTGTACTCGGGTAATTAAAAATGGTAATATTCCGAATTAGATCCGCTTATGCGGTAAGCTGTTTAGCCTGATTGACGCATCGACACAATTTCAAGGTTTAAACGGTATTAATTTGTTAATTCAATAGCAATTACGCTTATTAATTTGCTTAACAAGGGGAATAAAGACCATTTGAACGCTTGCTTCATGCACATACATTATACGATTGTGTACTGTCAATTTCATTAATTATTAGTGATGATACGACGAAAATTGTATGATTTTGATAAAGTACAATGAAAATTTATTCTCATAAACTCAATATTATGCGTTGAGTGCTGCAGTATTATATGCCACTCATTGTAAATTTATACTTGGTAGTGCATCATTGAAATAACTCGAATGTTTCTGGAAAATTATTAAAAAGTATTCGGTCAATGGTTATTACGAATATATTTATTAAAGGATCAATGCGATAAAGCTCGAATTTAATGTTCAATTTTCTAAATCTTACTTTACGTTGAGTATTAGTTTGTAAATTCATGTGAGATATTTTAGTGTGAAACGTGTAGAATCACGTGCGCGCATCGGGCGCACAAAAATCCGCTAGTGCGATCGAATTTCGCTTTCTAGGGTTCGCAAATATAGCAGATAAATGTGAGAGAACTGAAAAAGTAATGAAACACGAGACGCCTCCCGTTTTTGAGACAGATCGGGTTCTTCAAATAAGCTCAGACCATTAAACACTAGTCCTTTCCTTTCATTAAAAAATTATGACGGAAATGTGAAGCCGAAATAAAACCTTTGCAATTGATCAGATCAGTTTAAACGGAGTCTGTGATTGGTCGACGGTTACGTTAGCTTTTCGCTTAAGGTCTTAGCTGATTGGCTAAGAAACTTAGCTATGTGTTGAATGATCTATTTTTCACATTTTAATTTCGTGTCTTATCCTCTCTTATAACGGTGATGGGTGAAATCTGTCATCACAATAAAACTGATTTGATTGGTTGTTAAATACAAAATGGCGATGCGACAGTGGAATTTGAAATTTAAAATTTTATCTTGTACTTTTATTAAAAGCACAAGTAACCTCAAGTTAAAATTTACCCGAAAAATCAACGTAAAAGAAGGTACTTTTTAATAAACGAAAAAAAGGTTACATTTTGACATTTTTATTTAAAAACATTCTAAACGGAAAAATAGACAAAAGTGAACGTACAAAAAAAATGCCATTTTTTCAGAGCTTGTCAAAATATGAAGTTTGAACAAAAAAATTTTAGTCCTGGACTATGAAGAGAAAGAGTTAAAATAAAAGTTGAGTTCAAAATAAGTAGAAAAATCGAGATTTCATGCGCCATTCAGTGGTCAAAATTGTATAAAATAACTTTCGCTTTTTATACACAGGTAAATTCCTATGCGGATGTTCAAGTTTGCATGGATTCTTTATGCTCTTATCAGTTATATATGTTCTCTACTGATATGTATCCAGGGTGCCCATGGTCATTCTCCAATATTAGATTCAACGTTAACCGATGCCAACTAAATACTGTACCTATACTACTACACTGAATTACACGATAAAATAAAAAACGCATTCCAATATTCATTACAACTCCATACCTGCGCACGAAACTAAATAATTTTCCCGCCTAAAAACACAATCCGATAAATTCCAACCCCTGTCCGTCCGCCTCCCACCCACAAAAACAATCCACGAACTCGGCAGCTTAACCCGACCGCATCCGACTACGGTAATGCACGCTAATCACCGACGATCAAACGCCCGCTCGGTTATCCAAGAAAACACGTGAAATACGAGCCGCTAATGTACACGGGCCTATCAACACGAGCTCTCTCTTCCCCTCAGTACGACCTCTCCAATTCCCTCTGTCATTTTTCATAGCTCGTTAATACAGCCAACCACGGCCACCCGACACTAATACTACTACCACTACCACCGAAAAGCGATCATCGCTCACCCGTCGTCATACACTGGCTGGCAAATTGATTAAACCCGCGCGCTCTCGTACATACAGCGGCTCTAATCTCTGCTCGGCTGCGTACACTCGCGCGCATGCGTAATCTACACGCGACGTGCACTCACTCTCGTCTCATTTTTGTTTCGCGCTGTTTTACAAACGCCCGCGCGTGTATACGAGACGAGTGTAGCGAGAGTAGAGAGAGAGAGAGTGACGCTATGATTTTTCGAGCTGCTCGCTGGTTCGTACGCATGTGTCTGTGCCTATATACGTGTACGTGACAGGCTGGTGAGATAAGCGCGCTAGCTCGCCCTTGTAACGAGGCCGTTCATTAATTCGCAATGCGGGGACATTTATTATACAGGCTCTCGTTTTCTCTCTCAGCTCTCACCGCTCGGCCCGTCGATCGCGCGCTCGGATTCTTTTTCCTCACTCTCCCTCTATGTACATGTGCATAGACTTCACTAACTCTCGCGTACTTCGTTTTTCGCACTTTATCGTTTCGTTACGGCGTATCTTTACGCCGTAGTTTTGTCCGTGTGCGTGTGGCTTTCATGTTTGCGCGCGATGAGAGGGAAATATATTTGTACGATGTTAATGCTCGGGAGAGGGCGCAGGAGAAACATAACATATTTCGCGTTGGTTTTAATTATGAAATGGCGCGGTGAGATTTGTAATCGCGTGCTGGTTGTAATAATAATTTGCCTCGTCAGAGGGAGGGAGAGAAGAAGTGTAGTAGTGCAGGCCACGCGGGAGATGAAAGAATACCAAATTCATAGAATTTTTGAAAAATATCAAACGGAATTCCTCGTATTATATACGAAGAGAGACTTTCCAGAGTTTCGCTCGCAATTGTACAAACAACACATTCCATTAGCAAATGCATTTCAGCTCATCCGCTCTGTGTCTGCAGCTTTAATTGAAACTCGTATCTTATTAATCAGCGCGAAACCTCGACTGTCTCGAGAATGAAGTGGTTAAATTTTTACCTTTCCTTCGTTACCCCCGTCGGCATACATTTTGCATGCAGCAGCAGCAGCTTCTGTAAAACACGTCGCTGCCGCCGTCGCCGCCGCGCAGATTTACTACTTTAGCGCGGGGGAATTATCTGATTTCATTATACCCTGAAATTTTCGTTAATGGCATAACGACCCCTCCGCCTCCTCCTCGCCCCGTTACATCTAATGCCGCTGCATCACGCAACGCAACAACTCAAATCCCCTTTTTCCACTCTCCCCTCCTACCTCGTCCACGGATAAATCATTAATACTTACTCGCGTACAACTATTTCCCCGGGACCAACTACACGTATATAATCGCTTTGTGAACTATTCATTTTTCGTATACATGCGTTCTCATTGTACCGAGTTCCGGGTACAGAAGAAGGGATATCGCACACGATCGTGCGCGTGTGAAAAATTCACGAGCTATGTGTTATATCCTTAACAAGTTTCCTCTACCGGTCGGTCGCCGAATATGAGTTTATTGCATAATTTAGTGGCAATGAATCTCAACGAACTCTCTCCGTGCGCTTGCGCACGCGAGAGAGAGAGAGAGAGAGACACAGAGTTTATAAGAACGCGCGCAGCGGTAGGAAAGGATTCTGGAAGTGCCATGGAATTTTTAAATCTGCTCCACGGAAGCGAACGAGAAAGAGTGAGAATATATTTGGGAAGTCTCGGGGGGGAGCGCCAGGGGAGATTTTGAATTTGAAATTTCGCGCGCTGCCGTACAGTGTGGAGCGACGGACGGGTGTTTTAACGGTTTCTCGGATTTACCCACACTTTATGGGCTGGCTTCGCACGGAGTATGCAAGAGTTGAAAGTTAGTGGTTGCGCGCGTGCGCGTCTTTTATCGCTGCTGTAAAATACTTGACAAATGACCGGGCTCGTCCTTATCGATGAATTTCAAATATACCGACGCTTGCTTGTGTTCTCTACTCAACGCTTGTTGTGTATATGTGTTTGCTCGACAAAAATGTTAAGAGAGTCTTAGCTGGACAGTTAAAGAGACATAGTATAAGCGGTGTGGGACAGAGCGAGGCATATAAGTAGTTGCTCTAACTCAGCTATAGTCGGAAGCCGAAGTTCCGGCGAACTAAGTCTCTTAATTTAAGTAGCCGTTAACTTAATCGACTAAGTCTCTGCCAGTTAAACGCAGCTCTATCTCTATCTCCTCGCCGGTACTTGGAAATTTCCCCGAAATTTATACAATCCCGCGGCTACTACAACTTGGCCACACAAAGAAAGCAAACTCTCACTCCTATACTCGTGTACCCACACATTCACACATACCGAGTAGCGAGTTAATTATTTTAATGCGAGTCTCATCACTCAAACGCGCGCGCGCGTGCATGCGTGCCTATCCTGCGGAAGGGCCAATATTATTTCAATGAATATCACTGCCTCTGCTATCATCCTCAATTACCAGCACCTAATAATTTCCCATTCACGGCCGCGCGTCCCAACTACTCCCCTGCTCCTCCTCCTCCTATTAATCACACGCCGGGTCCATACCTCATCATCCTCCACCTCTGCTTCCCCCTCCTCCACCTCATCTCTCTCCGCACACACCCACCCATCCAGTCTCTTACTTTGAAAAAGCTCGGGCGCAATTTACCCGGGCGGCGGAAAATATTTTCCACAGCCTCCACCGGCGCTACCGCGTAAAACTCATCCGCCGTCGCGCTTTGTTTGCCCAAGGTTATCGATAGCTCGCAAGCTCCCCACCTCCTGCGAGTCGAATATCCTCATCGCTCGCGCGTCGCTCTAGGCTTTCCTCACACTCTCTCTCACTCTGCGGTGTGACTGCGTTTGAATTGCAAAGCGAATGAAAACCCCGGACTCCGCAACGATGAGGCAGCAGCTGCCTACGCGCGCGAATCCGGCTGAGCTTTGCGGCGGCGAGAAAACGCCCGCCCGCGCGACTGTCGCGTATACTGCTACTAACCGGGAAAATCCATCCGGCCTCTGCCACCGCTGCTGCTGCTACTGCTATACACAGAAAGCGCGCTAGAGGAGATTTAGCCTCGGATATTCTCTATCTCTCTTGCTCGCTCAGCGGTCGCACGCCCGAGCGCATATCGACGAAGCGTCTGTTAAGATTCCTCTCTCTCTCCTCCGTGCCTCTTCCTTCCTCTCGCGCGCTCGCTCTCGTGCTTCTGAAACTGCCGTCGCTAATTGCCTGTGAGAGTGCGATTTCGCATGCGCGACGACGAGCCACCCACCCCCCTCTCGCACATACGCGCGCGGCTGTATCTTGCGGGGTACTGAACGAGGTAATTGATCGCCGGATCGAATTTCCCTATCGTGGATAATGAAATTCAAGTGGGTAGCGCGTTCTCTCGCACACGCTCTCGCTAGCTGTGTGCTGCTATTTTCTCCCTCGCTCATTTTCGCCAAGAGAGCTCCCTCTCTCGAGAGGTTGGGGGGAAAGGAAAAAGCAGAGGCGCGAGGCTGCACTGATGAGTGGGCGGCATGGCGTGTATATATATACCGAGGCGTCGTGTATAGCTCGCGCCTCGAGAATGCGTCGACGAAGGGAAAGGAGCTGGCAGTCGTCGCTTGATTGCGCCTCGAGATTTCGAGCAGCGCGCGAGTTTTAGACACGGTTTTATTATTTCGTTTACATTGCCAAGGTATGTGTGGCTGCGCGATTTTGTTTTGCCTTGATTTCGACGACGGCTGTTTACTGTGTTATTTGCTGAACTGGGTGGCGAGACACACGCGGCTGTAGGGGTTTACCCGGGGGGTGCGAAAAGTGGGAATGAATTTTCGAGCCGGAGCTCCGGAGTGTGGCTGTTGCCGTGGGAATGTTGACTTTCAAAATTTGTACGCCTAAAGTGGGACACGGTTGGGAGAGTGCGCGGATGGTCGGATTTTGTGGGAATTGAAATGTTTCAGTTAAGTGTTCATTATTTTTGGTGTTTGGTATAGTGAAAAAGATTTAATGAGTTATTGTTTACGGTAATTAAAGGGATGTAAAAGGGTATGTGTTATATGTAATGACTGACGTTTATATAGTAGCCCTTTTTTAATTCAATTTTTTTTTTTTTTACTTTATTATCTAATTACCTGTATTCGTTGACCTGCATTTTAATGTTTAGAGAACCAAAAGAAGATAATTACATTGGTATAAAAAGCTGGATATAAATGTCAGAAATTGCAGTGTCAGTCATTAATATTTTGGTGTCCTACATTTGATGAAAATAAAAGAAAACGAAGGATGTTAATTATAGAAAGTCAAAAAATGAAATGAATAGAGTGGAATATTGCGTCGTCAGTATCTAACCCATTAACGAGCAAATCAGCAAAATGGAACCTCTGTTTTAGAGATTCATTATTTCAGGGGTTATTAATTTAGAAGAAATTAATTAACGAAAAGTGTCCACTCCACTATTTTCGAGGTCGCTCTTTTGAATGGCGCCACTTAGCAATAATAATAATAATAATAATAATAATAATAATAATAATAATAATAATACCAAGAATAAATAATTATATGAGATTTTAACAAAAATATTTTTTATGATAACGGAGTGCTTCAATCGATCTGAAAAATGTTTAAAACGTGCACACGAGACTCGTACTTGAAAGGATATAGGTCCCGATTTACCTTTAAACATGACGTAAACACGTTTCTGTACAGGCAGATCAGTAACTTTCTGCCATTTTTCCATCGATTTATTATATTTTTGACAACTAAATATTCAAGTTTCATATTAATAACCAAAATTTGTCAAAAATCACATGTCCATAATGAGATACGCGATATTTACTTATTTTATTATTATATGAGCATACACTCTCTCATAAATTATTATTTATGTACAAAATTATATACAAGTAAATTACGATCACAAGCATAGGGTCAAAAATGTTAGGACAAAAAACTAGTGACTAATGAATTTAGTGAACCTTTGAAAAGTATAATGTTGGAGATGGAGGTGATCTTTTGTGGAAGTAGGTTCCACGAGCGCTACAGCCGGTTAACCGTAGAATAAAAACCGAAATTTGAGTCTTGTGTTTCTTTGTGCAGGACTCTGTGATTTCGTAAATGGTATGTTATGTGTTTTTCAAGACAAAGGTTGTTTAGAAGATTGCTATTAAAATAGTTGTGAGTAACTTTAAAGGTTGAAAGGCAGAGACATGATAATGATGTAAGGCTGATGGTTCGTGACATCTGTGTAGTTGTAATCCAATCCATTGCTCGATATAGTTGAAAAAACTATGGAACCGGAATAATTCACAAATTAGAGGAAATGAAAAAAATAAGTACAAACAAGATATCCCGGAAAATTCGTGATTTTTTAAATATTTTTGTTAAAAATATATAAATATTTTATTTATTTTCTTAATTTCGTTAATTGATTTCTCGTTTTCTTATAGGAATAATGAGCTTGTGAGATTTTCCCGTTTATTGGTAATTACGTGTGAATCATTTATTCTTTTATGCCCTGTTAGGTGCTTAAATGAATAAAACACGTTATGGAAACAAATAAAAATTCACTAATTTAATTAATGTATTATATTAAAAAGATTAAAACAAAAAATGTTAATAAATATTAATGCAGGTGACCTTTTGTTCCTTTCTATCAGAGGAAACGTTTTATTGAACGTTATATTGCAAGTGAATACAATGGTACGAATCGGAATGAACTTCTTTTGTCCGCTATTTTTAATTACGTTTAATAACTACAGCTCAGTTTGGACGTTAAATGAACGTTTTCTAACGTAATAAAAAAGTTTGTCATTTAGTATGAAAAAAGTAGATTGCCTTATATCACGTTTTCAGAATCTGAAAGAAGTTTTAAAGAGATGTATTTTAATAATCCTTATATTTAGTGATAGTGTCAGGTACGAGAGAACAATGCTCGAGAATTTAATTTTAAGTTTATAATTTCATTTAAAGGAAAATTAACTTTCATTTTATATACATTTCTATCACAATGGTGAAAACTTCGTGCCCGCAGAAGTATCTTGTATCTTAAATTATTTTGAAAATTGCATTCGTGATTTAAATTCTTAACACTATAAGCGATTCTTAATGGAACAACATCAAGTTAATTAGCTCTAAATATACTGTTTTCAAGAAAAGATTTATATTTTGAACATCTCATGAAAATTTATGAGCTTTTTAAAAGAAAAAAATACGTGTTGCGTAAAAGACTGGATTAAGCTACAATCTGATTAAACAATTAACAAAGCGTCGAAAAATGCTGCATTTAACGTTATGAAATTAAAATAATCCACTATCGGATAACGAAGTCTGAATTCTCAAAGGCTTTACTTTTTAAATTCACATTCGAGCGGATTCTGATTTTTCAACTATTTTTTTTTTTGTTCTGTTCTCTGACAAGACACGCGAGTTCCCTCTCGCACTCGATGAAAAATTGAAGCGCTCGATACTAATACGCTTGTTTTATATCTTTTACCTCGCAGGCCGGTTCATTCGCTCAACTAATCCGTTACCCCTTTGAAGTATAAGCCGACTGGAATCGTTATCTTGATTATTCAAGAAAGCATGAATTTTTTCCACTGCGATACTCCCGCACGTATTCACATTTCTCCCACTGTGCATGCACATCGTGGCAACCGTGCAATTTCTCGGTTTTGACAAATTGACTTTCCAGAGTCAATCCTATCTCAGCGATCTTAATATTGCGAAACTTTTCACACAGCGCGCGCGCGACTATGGTGAACAAAAAGAAACCGGCGAAACGGTAAAAATCGCGAACGATCGCGATAAAGTAGAATCGAGTTCGATAAATCGGGAATTATATATATACGTGAGAGCTCTTTCTATAAGTGTAATGCGATTTTTAATTAAGGAGGTTTTAAAAAAGAGGAAGAAAGAGAGGAGGCGAAGTGGAAAGTGATGTTCCGGGTCTTGGGATTTATAGCGCGGAGAAGAGAGAGAGCGAGAAGGATTGCGCGCCGTAGTGAAAAACCGTGTTCGATACGTCAGAATCAATCATTTATGCGGCGCGCAGCGGCATTACATTTATGGATCTTTAAAACTGTTTGGCGAAATCGCAAACGCAGCGCGCTTTAAAACAGAAATGTCAAAGGTCGAGGGTCTAGGTCAATAACGTTTTGCATGATTGATAACGCGTTTTTCCGTTTTATTTCCCGGTGTTATTTTTTCCCAGATGCGCGACGCTAATTTAGCGCTTATTCAAAGATCGCGCGTTTGCAAAATGCTTTCCAAAAGAGATAACAGAAATGTTTTGCATTGCAGCGTGAGTCCATTTTCCTAAGTAACTCGGAAAAATCGTATCAATCTTTATGAAATAAAAGCTTTTCGCGAAACACAAACATAGAATACGGCTATATACGAAACTCCGCTGTACAGCCCCGCCAGCTGATCCAATTTGAATCTAAAGTCAACAGTTTCGGAACTATATATTATTTTAAAATAACTGACGTGTGAGTGCCAGCAGCACGTATCAACATATATATAGACTTTGCTTTTACTCGATATTTTTGCAAACTTACCCGAGCGTGGCTTTTATTTAAATTAATTTATTTGTAAATATAATGGAAAAATGTATGCAGGCATATATATTGTGTGTAAATAATACCCAACTATATTATATTACACTGACGAATAAAAAAAAAATGTAAAAATCGCGCGCTAGAGAGCGCTTATATTAAAATGTAAAATATTTAACCTTAATAAAGAAAGTAGACCGTGTAATAAAATGCCAGTTAATTATGAAAAGAATTATAAAAAGTTTACGCCCCCTAGTGCGCGGTATCCGGACACTTTATTAAAAATTCTCATCATTCTTTCCTGTGTAAAAGGTGCATTTAACGTACAACTGCACACGCGCCATGCCAGCAAAAATTCATATGCGGCATCGCATTAAGAAAACCATACTCTCTCCTCCCCAGCAACAGCGAAGAAATTGCGCTACTACAAAACATCCCTTCCTCCTCCCATTCCTTTGAATAAACATTACACAAAAGCGGAAAGAAAATTACATCCGGCGCTCTCTCCTCTCTTTCCCACTGCGAAACAATTGCGTTCCGATCTACCCTATTTCACTACATTCGCCCTAACCGCGTCGTCATCGTACCCCGAGAATCACAGTTCGCCATTCCAATCGACGGTAACATCGCAAAGCCCCTCTCCCATTTTCTCCACGAGAGCATACGCTTCACAGCACTTCCCTATATATATATATAAAGCTGGCCAGGGTAAGAAAACAATGGGGCGCAAATAAGTGGCACAGTATAGAGCAGCACCGCAAAATGAGCCAGCGCCCTCTCAACACTCCTCACGACTAAGCCCTCCCCCTTCGCGCGCGTATATATATGCATATGCACACGGCGGTAGAATTCAAAACGCATTCGCGGACGTGCGCGAGAGAGCCAGAGGAGGTGGAGGGTTGGCTCTTCCGTCCCTTGCGGCCGGACTGCGGCTAACCGGAAGCACTGGGTCAGCTCTCTCTCTCTTCTCCTCTCCACCAGCGTAACGCGGAATTTTGATGAGCTTATCGTAGTGTGTACGCGAGTGCGCGAGGGGGGGGGGCACGTAGAGACGCGCGCGGCATTCCGCGACCGATGAAATTCCGTGTGAATATGTTGCCGGCTGCCGCGGCGTCGCGCGCGAGCTATTGAACGAGCGCGTGGGGTATTTCCGGCTTTAAAAAGCGGCGGGGATTTAGCGCGTGCGCTCGCAAAAATTTCATCGCAGCTATTTTCCAGGGCGCCGCCGCCGCCGTCGTGGTCGTCGCGTATGCATACTAATTACGCGAGAGCGCGCGACGTGCAGGTGCTTAATGCGATTTTTTTCATTCCTGTTTCGGCCGACGCGCTCGCGCGCTTTTTGCGCCTCGTTTTTCCACGCACTCGCTGCTTCGCCTCTCCCCTCTATGTCTTTTCTTTTACTCTCGCTCACGCGAGCGCGCACGCTCTCTCGCTCTCTTTCTCTCCATTCGTTTATGTGAGGGTTCTCTCTTTCTCTCTGTTTTTTTTTCTTTTTTTTTTTTGAGGAGCACTGCGGCGGGTTTTTTTCCTTGTGTTCCAGTCGAGGACGGTTCTTTGCGCGCTCGCGCGTTTGCTCGTTTTTCCGACCGACGTAAATCCCGTGAAAATGCCGCGGACAACTTTTTTAAAACTGGCTTCGCGGCGGCGCTGGTCGTCGCTTCTCCAGGTGAACTTTTACGTAGCCGTGTGCGCACTCTCTCTTCATTGTTGGGTATTTATTTTCGAGGCGAATTGATAAAGAGGGAAGAGAGAGTCCGAGAGGCTCGATATTTCGTCGTTTCGTTATAGTGTTTTTTGCGTCCGCTTGGAAGAGAGTGGAATGAAATATTTGTTTCGCGGGCATTTACGGATTTGAATTATTAAGGCTAATTAAGTTGGGAGTTAACGAGGGTGCGCTAGCTCGCTCGCTCGGTCGCGAAACTTTAATTTGTTTTGTAATTTTATTTATTTTTCGTATAATTTTCCCCATTTTCTATGCATAACTTTGCCCTCCTAAAATACAATTAACGTCTTTTTTTTCTATGCGTATGTTTAATTAAATAAGACGCGGCCAGTGAAAAACTCTTGATTAATTTTCTTCGTGTAAGTATATTTGCGCAATTTTTAAAAGCGTGATACGAGGTAAACATAATAAAACGACGGAAACAACAGACATTGATATTTCAATATATTTTCCAATATTATGCTCCACATATTATTGCTAACAATTTGCCTTGAATACATTTATTTTTAGCGCGCATAATTATAGCATAGTTTCTGCCCACGCCTTTATAAATACCGTACGTCAATACAGACCGCTTGCATAAATAGCGTTATAAGGTAAAACAACTTTAAATAAAAAAAGGTAAAACAATAAACAACCATTACTGGAACACTTACGTCCACCTAACTCTTATACATATGATTTAAGAATAATGAATTGTTATTTTATGAAAGAAAAATTGCAACAGATAGCTTATATTTCGTTTCATTGATTTCATGAATAAAATAATGTTAAAATGTTATGAAAGTTAAAAATGTGCCATTGAGTGGGACACGATTTTTCGAGATACATCCTAAAGTGGGACAAAGAAAAGCTAATATGTACTAGAACAATGGCTTAATCGAACTTCCTCCTACAGTGGGACAAACTGCCGATAGTGGGACAATTTAAGATTCTATTAGTAAATATGTAATACTCAATTATACAAAGTTTTCAACGTTCTACCAATACATTTCTACCAATACTTGGCCAGATACTATATAAAATAAAAAATAAGGTTTTTCATACGGCACTATAAATATTTAAGGCAAAATTAATGCAAAGGGTACTATGGAAATATAGTCCCCGGTACATTGACACGAACTATGTGATGTAAATATACTATTATTCTGAACATAACGAACACTAAAACGCGATATTACCCTAAAATATCTCGCAAACCAAATTTTCAGCTGAAAAGAAAGAACGCAATCCGAACCATTCCCGATGCTCGTAGCCCGTGAAAAGTACATACATCCACATATCGAACGTTCATTTCACCCGCTATGCCTCGCTCCCGTCCCCTCGAAAAATTCCAGCGCAAAATTAGCTCCCTCCCCGTCAGAAATAGCCCTTTGAAACTCTCTCACTCTCGCCCTCCATATACACACACGAGGGCGCGCGCTCTCTCACCCTATCTCCCCAAGCGTGAAAACCCGAAAATAGAAAAAACCGGGCAATTTCATACCCCAGCGCCACCGCCACCGCCACCACTAGCACGTGGGGTATACGAAAAACTCGAAACCCGGGGACGACATGCAAAGCGACGGCACCCGCGGGGAATCCTCTCTCTCTCTCTCTCGCTCTTTCCCCCAGAGGCGCGACTTCGGGCAAATTGTGTCGTCCGTCTTGATTTCGCACTGTGCGACTGAGTGCGCGCGCGCGTCAGCTCGTATCTCTCTCTCGGCTCGTGGACAAGAAAACGTCCGCAGGCGTGTTTTTGCTTCTCGCCGTGCGCGAGAATCGCTTCTATCGCTCTTCCGACTTTCTTGCGCTCTTGTCGAACGCGCCGGCGCGAGCCAAGCACTTTTTTTTGCACACGGGAGGAGATTTTTTGCGCGAGGAAGAGAAAGAGAGTGAGTACGCGCTTGATTTATCGGCGCTTCGGCGCAATTTCGCGGCGTATACGCGCGCACGGGAGCGCGAGAGTTTGATGGATGCCGCGGCGTTTTTAACATGAGAGAGAAAGAGAGAGCGCGATGGTTTTGCAATAATTTCGAGTAGAGAGCGCGCGCGGTACCCGCAGCGTGAAATTCGATCGGAATTAGCAATGGCACGACACGGGGTTGCCTGGCTTTTGTCTGGTGCACTATTTTTGTGGTACTCGAGAGGGAAATAGAGGTTTCTTTCGTTTGTTTTTTTTTTCGGTAAAGGTTGATTGATATTGTTAGACTAGGATTATAGCGGTTTTGTGAATATTATAATTTCGAGAGTAACGGAACGGAGACGTAGGCCAAAAAAAATCGGTCGATCGTTGCTCGTGCATGGTATATGCTCCCCCCCCCCCTCTCTTTCTCCCTCTTTCATAATAAGCGAATTTTCACGATGAAGTGCCAAAGTCGTCTGTTTAAATTACGTTCAAATCCAAATCCCTTGCTGTTTACAATGAATAAATTGAGCATATTTGCTGAATGATTAAGGATTAAGTTAGATAAAATTTTACAGATGATATTATACGCGAATGAAAACTAAGAATGTTTCGCCCGTTCCCTAATTAATTTAGTAACTTCTAAGTTATTTTAGCTCTAATTTGTTGAATATTACATTTCCATAAATCAAATTTCGCTTGATTTACTTATAAATTGATGTTGGTTTACTTTGACTTAAGTTGTACTTCTGCGCGTTATTATAATATGTACATAGTACTATCAGCGTCATACTGTGTAATATTTACCATTCATTAAGTTACACCGAGTAAATAATTTCTCCGAAAATGTGAATACGCACGCTTGAGTTTTCAAGCGTGTGCTAAAATAGCACTTTACGCACGTTGCGTCAAAAAATAATATTCGGTACTCCTGATAAAAATGATTCTGATACGAGTGTGATTGACAAACTCACACTTGTCCCAGATTGTGGAAAAAATTAATTTTTTTCCTGAAGAAATATGTATGCTAGATATAATAATATGCTAGGAGTGAAACGATAATCGGTTTGCTGCAAGAGGATTTTGAGAAAAATATTTTCCTTTTGCCCCTAACAGATAATTTCTCTGCGTGAAAGAAAAATTATATATATTCACAACCTCAAAAACAAAATAGCGCTTTACGCACGCTCGCTTCGTTCGGGCAACAAACTCCTTCTCATCCGAGAATCATCTTTTCCCCACTAGTATCGAAAAGTACTATTACAGCCAACATACTTCAAAGTTTTTATGCCAATGCTGTTCTACTTCACTCTACATTCTATTTTGAATTTTTGGTCGTTAAAGATAATCAGAACAACTCGTAAAAATTCGAATCTATCAAAAAGCATTTTTACAAACAAAATCTCTAAGCCTACACAGAAAGGGACAACAACGACGCGAATTGAATATTTTGACAATGCCCGTATAAATCAACAAATCCCGGATATTCCGTAGAAAAAAAAAACACGCACTCAAACTCGAAACGGAATTACCGCTCTGCCTCCCT
This sequence comes from Torymus auratus, assembly GCA_900474315.1. Classification (NCBI taxonomy): domain Eukaryota; kingdom Metazoa; phylum Arthropoda; class Insecta; order Hymenoptera; family Torymidae; genus Torymus; species Torymus auratus. The sequence continues at coordinate 61,995 of UXGD01000120.1, forward strand.
GACACCACTCGCGGCAGTAAAAGAGCTCACACGCGCTTATCGCTTAAATTCAACGTGAAAGCATTCCGCGGATCGTTCGCGCACGCAGAACAAAGAGAAAACAGCCGAAAACAGCCATTCGCGCGTGTCCCCGTTTTTTCAATAAAAAATCTCAACCATCTCTCTCGCGTCGCCGTGCCATTTGCGAAATCTTGTTTATAAAAAAACAATTCGCGTGACGGGAGGGGCTAAAACCGCGCGATAAAACAACGCGCTCGCTGGGGACAGAGATACAGACGCATGTACACACATGCGGGAGAGTAAGGGAGAAAGGAGAAAAAAACTATACTCGGTTTAAAAAAAATACGTACGACCGAAAAAAAAACATACAGACGCCGATATCCCACAGTGCACGCTACGCGCATATATGCATCATGCCGGGCGGCTGGGCGCAGATAGAGCGAGAACCGGCGCACAGAGTATACACGCACTGGATTGCGCGTACGTATACAAGACAACGCATGCAGGTGGATAGGTAGTATGTGTATATATATGTAGTACTTACAGGTCATGTTGACGAGCACGCTGGCAGACAGGGGCGCCGAGCGATTGTTGTTGGTGGCGTTGCAGGTGAGCTGGGTGCTCACGTCCTTGCGGCCGAGGTTTTTCAGCACGAGCTCGCTGCGCACGATGCCGCTGCGCGTCGGCTCGTGCGTCGCGTTGCTCGCGAAATGGCCGTTGCGATACCAGGTGACCGTAGGCACCGGCTTACCTACAAATCCCCGTACATATATGACTCATGTGTCTCTGCACGCTCGTGTGTATGTCACGTCAATCTAACTCTTGTTTGCGACAAACGGCCGTTCGTTTATATATACATGTACGTTGCTGTTCTACTACTATACTGCTGCTCTCTCTCTCCGCGTCCCTCTTTTGCTCCTCTCTTTCGGAGCGGCTCTTCATTTGCGTATCGCGGGCATAATTCAAAATGGCTTTTTGCCGTGGATTCGAAAGAGAGAAAGATAGAGAGAGAGGGAAAGAGAGAGCTTTGGAGCGGCTATTTTTCATTAAGGATTCTAGTGGCTCGACGTTCGATGATAATCTCACTCTCCGGGAGGTTGTAGGGGAGGATGGGTGCGAGTTTTATTGGTGCTGCTGCAGCGTGCTAGCCGCCTGGGGGAAAATACATTTGCATGCGCGCTCTGATTATTATTTGTTTTTTTTTTCAACCAAAAGGAGCTGCTCGTTGTGGAGGAAAAATAAACTAAATTGAATATCATGATTGAACTGCGTGGCTATCGAGTGCTCTACATTTATATTTCGATACCGTGTTCGTGAAGTTCCATCGGGTTTTACATTTAAAGGTATTTTTTTTCTTTTTTTAGATTTATTTAAGAGCGGAAAATAGCTCGTAATTGAATGGCGAGATAAAATAGCAAAACTGTTGTTTAACGTGCAGTTATAAACGCGCAAAATTCGTGTCTGCGTATTTGCTATGCTTGGTAATTTTGGGCGGCATTTGAGAGTAGATGATTTTCGGGACTGAAAAGACGACAAATATTTAAGGACCAAAATCTCGGCTTCCCCTCGTGATAATAGGACCGGAAATTGGGTCAATTGCAAGCTCCTTTCGTGCCTTACACGCTGGCGGTGTAATTTTATTAGCTCGATTATTTTGATAGTCATAAACATGATCTTTTATTATAACCTTAAAAACTTTAACAACCTATTTCTCAGCTTCAAAGATGAAGGGGTTAAATTACTTTTTAAATTAACGCTTCAGGATGGTTTAAGCTATTCTTCCACTTTCTCAATTCGAGTTCTCATAAATATGAAGATTGTATGTATTATGCATTTAATTTACGGTATTAGGAAAAAATTGATTTTTTTAAACAATATTCATGAAAATTCATAAATTTAAACTCTTCATAAATGCAATAAATATTTTAGATTGAACTGTTACGAGTTTTAGAGAAAAATGTGAAATTTGTTTAACGTCCGTGACAATAACGTTCAAAATATCAGGGCAGTTAGTGATTAAATTTTATAAATGAAAAACTGCTCTAATGGATAATAAAATATATGCACTGTGTTTCATTTTATTATTGCTAAAAATAAATTATTTTATGATGAAAAATATTGACTCTGTATTTATATTTTATGAACGCTTAAAATTAATTCCCAAATATAAAAGTTTAATAATATATTTATTCTTACTCGTACATTTCATTTAAGAAGTTAACATATTTTATTATATTATATAATAATTTTCAAAATAAAATTTATATTTCACCTGCTATCAAATAACCAATACGTAACACATTAATTTTCTTTTTGAAAAAACGAAAAACGTTTTTTGTGTAAATTGCACTTAACATCGAAATACGACAATAAATTGTTAATAAATTATCAAGTACTTTTTATAAACGAGATTTTGCTTTTAACGAAACCTTCTTTTTTTCGTCAAAAATATTCCCAACACATTCAATTTTTCATGTACAAGTAGAACGCTTAGCGTTTTTTTACGACTACACGCCCTCCTCCACACCACTAATTGAATCGTGACATTTTCACGCTGCACCGATATTACCCGTACCAATCAAATTAGCCAAATAATCACACACACACACGGCACGTGACTAATTCCGGAAAATTTACGAACACTCGCGAAATGAACTTAGATTACCGTGTGCGCTGTGCTCTCGACCCTCTCTCACCCCACCCACACGTACATACAGGCGCGCGCACGCGCCTCGTAAAAAGATCCATTTAATAATTCCCTTTTGCCGGTGCACTCGCGTATTATCCCCTCTTCGCCCTCTCCTACTAACACATTCTTTTCCCCCGACTGGGTAATGCAAAAAGGGGTATAGCGCGCCCGTCCCCGACTTCTGAAGCCCGCGCTTGCGCCCAGCAGCAGCTGACCAATACTGCTAATCGTAAAACGGACGATCGCTCGCTCGCTTGCCCGCGCAAGCTTATTCCGGGATTATTGTGAGCGCGCGCACGCGGAAAGGACGGCGTTAATTATATAGGAAGGGCGGTGCGAGCTTTAACGCATGTGTGGCTGTGTGTGTGTGTGCGTATAGCTATGTGAAGGTATGTGTGTGCGTTGGGGTATTAGGTGGTTGGTGGCCCGTGTCGAGGCAGCGAAATCGTAAAATCGCCCGCTAATTGCGTCCGGTCGGCCGTGCGGCAAATCAATGAAGAATCGTAAAAGGAAGCCCGTGCGCGTACCCGGTGAATATACGCGTTAGTGTTGTGTTAATTAAAAATTTCGATTGGCTATAGGGGGAGCCTTTATTATATTTCGTTTCTCTTTTTTCCGGGGGAAAAGAGGATTATCAAAGTAATTTGTATTTAGCGTGCACCGTTATTAGATGAATTTATTACTCTCTTTCTTTTTTGGTCGCGTGCGAACAGGAATAATGCCGATGTTGTATAATTAGAGTTGAAGATTGTAGCGTTTTTTATGGTCAAGCTATAATATTGTAATTGTGTAAATCGTGCTTTTATATGTAGCTCACGAAATGTTTCGTTTGTAGACTGGATGTAAAACAGAAAAATGTGTCGTCTGTCTCGATGCAATTACTGAGTCTCGTGTATACAAAGGGTGGGTATCCTTGATTGTATGTGGATACATATTTGATTAGTTATGGTGTCCACGTTACATACATGTGTGTGAGTATGTAATTACGATTAAGTACATAGTAGTCGGATTTGGAATGTATGCTTTTGTGGGTCAGCGAATAGAAGGTTTTTTCACCCATTGTTATCGAAGGATTATTATGTACTTTAGTTAACTGACGAAAACTAACAAATTTTTCTAACATGTAACGAGAAGACTTAAAAACGATGTTTTTGTCCGACATAACGCGGGCTGTTACTACTGATTCCAGATCGGAGACTTGCAACGAAAGCTGTTTTTTTACTCTAATTTCTACGATAACTATTTTTAATGTTTGACTAGGATGGAGTATTACGTTCGGTAAATAAAACACTAGATTTATTGTTCATAAAGGATTTAGTAAGAGCCTTGTTTCTTAAAGAGCTGACAAAAAAGTCATTTTTCAATATTTCAATAGATCACCTACAAAGCATAAACCCAACAGCCAATTTTTTTTAAATGTTCGAATTCACTTTGAGTGACTAAAATAAACTTTCATACACACTTTTAGAATTCGAAAAATTTGATCAGCAAAAATTTTAATATAGAAAAATGTTTTTCTTCAAGCACGACTTTTAATACTTTTTTCCATGCATTTTATTACGTTAAAATATTTTACCTTAAGTAGAATCGAGTATGTTCTCTTTTTTTTAAAGTGTTTGCAGAATTTTTAACTATTTTATAAAAAAAAAGCCGATCAGCGCGGGGTTTCATTTTGAAGTAGTTCATCCATTAATTACTCGATATTTTTTTTTATTTTTATAGAGTTTTATATTTGTTATTTTCCAGTGGTACATTGCGGACACTACTGCATAAAATAAGCTTTCAATTTTCTCATCCTCTTTAGAACTGCATGAGAGAAAAAAAAAAAAAAAAATTATCCCAGAATAAAGTCATTTCAATTAAATAAAACGCTTACGTTTAAAAGTTAATTTACATTCGGCAAACTGATCCATTTTCGAAATCGGTCAGTTGTAAAAATGCAAAATGAAAAATAAAAGAAAAACGAAATAGAATGGTACTCGCGGGGTGAGAAAAATCGGAATTTCAAACAACTTTCACGTATAAAGCAATAAACCTTACAAATGTTATTCGATAGCCATAAAACAGTCAAGCGCAGGATCATTCGTAGAAAAAAACCGGGTCAGTACCTAATCCGAAAATCAATAATACTCCTTCCGCGCAAGTACAAAAGGGGGAGTAAAGTACAAGGGAGAGATGTATATAAGAATGACATAGGTACAACGAAAAAGGGGGAGGGGGATAAAGGGAGAGGATAGATCATCATCGGTGTATACGCTACCGAACCCAATTTATCGCCCTCTCTCTCCGTTCCTCCGGAGGACAATCGGAGATAAGAGGAAGCCTATAATGCCCGGTCATAATGAAGAATAAGTGTGTGTATATATGTGTGTATCTCGCGTAGCTGCAGCGTAGTAATACGCTCGCCGCTAGCACATACCGTTCCCCATATGTGTAGATATATATATACAGATATACGATACTCACCTCCCTCGACGTCGCAGAAGAGCCTAAGGTCCTCCCCCTCGAGGTACGGGCCGGCGCTCGAGTTCAGAACGTCGCCGTTCACGTTCAGTATCGTGATCTTGTGGGGCGGAACTGCAACAACAAAAGGACGTCATTTATGTCTACGCGTCCGAATGTATATACAGATATATAAGTATGTTTGTGTATGCGGCCAACGCACACGGCGCGAATGATCAACGGTGCGCTCCCGCGATAATGGCGTAATGCCGTCTCTCGCGCACTTCGCGCAGCAATCGAGAAAAGCTGATAACACGCCGAACCTCCAGCCTCGCTATATATACGCGTGTATGTGGGTATTTATATATATATACACACACGTACAGCTAGATTGCTATTGCCTCTCCTGCGAGCGAGCGAGCGCCCGGGCGGATATCGCGATGGCATTAAATTGAAATCTGAAATCGATTTTGTCCCCTCTCTCTCTCATTCTCAATGTGTGTGTGTACAAGGGGGGTGGGTGCGAAGAAGGTGGAAGTAGTCGGGCGGGAAAATCAAAAAGGGTCCGGGGGAGGCAACGAGTGCCTCTCTCGTTCGTATTGGAGGGATACCGGCGAGCGCACCAGCAGCAGTAGCCGATCGTTAGGATACAAGGGATACAATTGGAAAAAAAGAAGTAGTAGTAGTAGTAGTCGCCCGTTCGCTCGCACAATGGAACTCGCGTTTTCTCGGATAATGAGTTTATGCTCGGGGTGAAAAAAAGCCCTCCCTTCGTCCCACCAGTGCGCATAATGGCGGCTGTTTCTTTTGTTCGGCTGCGGTAGCGCGCGCGTGTGGCCGCGGTTCGGCTATTGGCGTATAATCGAGAGAACGAGGCAGGAGGTATAGCGGAATTGTCTAGTGTGAATGACCGACAGTGGGCGCGGTGGAGAATTGCGCGCGTCACGGTTCGTTTGATTGAGAGGGATCCCGCGATAATTGATAATGTCGCGAGAGGGGAAGAGCGAGTTGGGTTTGAAGTGCCGGGTTTTGATTGCAACTTCCGCGCGCGCTCGTGGAATTGTCGCAGCAGTGTGGTGAGCGAACGAACGAGCGGCCGGAGTCTAATGGCGTGGCTGGCTGGCTTTCTTACTTTATTGCTTTTGACGCGCGCTGTTTGGCTTGCGGTGTGCGCTTTGTCAAAGGTTAAAATCGGCTTCCTCGTAATTCTTCGGGGCAAAGCATGAACCGAGAGTAAAGGCGAGGCTAGTACAATGCCTCGCAGCTTTGTCTTTTTTCTTAAGTATATTTTTATAACAATCCAATTAGAAAATTTTATGGTACCGTTATTATTTTATAACGGATGCTCCGCGGTAAAGTTTTTTTTTTTCTCTTAACAGCAACTTCAGCAAAGTCGTTGTGGATAATTCAGACACCTTGCATTCGCGTTGCAGTGTCTCATCTGAGAAAATAATCCCGCGAAGAGAGGGAGAAAAAAAAGGAGGGCAGAGAGCAATTTTATGCATAAACAATCGCCTCTATTATTATAACTTTTGGGACTTAATGTTTCTTAAGTAGACCGTGGAGATTGATTAATTTTAAATGTTAAGTTGATAGAAACTTCGCGACTAAGATTCCCGGCATAATTCATGTCAGGCTCAGTTTGTCTCGACTTTAACTTTGACCGTATTATCTTCAACGGGTATTACCCCCCCCCCCTCTTCACCCGTCGCCCAAGCCGGTTTTTCTCATTCATATACTTTATACAGCCAGACTACGCTCGCGCCCGCGTGCGCCCGTGGGGATTGAAAATATTCCGCAGAGAGCGTAAGCGCGAGAGCGAGCGAGAGCTTAAATGCATACAAAAGTATAAATTTGATTCGCTCTCTCGCGTATTTCGTTAGTGTTGGCGCGTAGCGCGCTCGTCGGTTCGTGCCCGTATAATTATAAGCGAGGAGGGTTTCGGAGGAAGAGGAGAGAGGGGCGAGCACAGAGTAATCAAGACACAGGCTCAGCAAGCGAGCACCCGGCAATTAAAAAGCCATCATAATTAATGTCAAAACATCGAAATTGTGCTCTTTCTCGCTCGCTGTCGCTGTTCAGACGAGGAAACCAGAGAGGGAGGCGTATTAGTGTGTTTTATACGGAAACGATAAAATAACCGGAGCTTTTATCGAGCGATCGTATCAATAATTAGACGAATCAATGTCCAGTCCGACATATTATGTTCTTTCCAAACTCTCTTCACTGTGTGCAGCTAAAGTATAAATATAAATATGGATGTGCGCGTTTGTGTGTATGTATGTTTGTATACCAGAGAACGGGTAAATGAGTAAATAATAATTCGACCTAAATTTCCATTCTCGAATTTCCAGCGTGACGGCGGGGTAGGGGGCGACACTATCTCCCCGTGGAGTGCATATAGAACAAATACGAAAAGTTGTTAGCAGCTGCCGTCGCTGGCCTGCCGCTGTTGTTGTTCTTGCACGAAATTTCATTGTGTGCGAGAGAGAGAGAAACTTTCACCCACCACTCACACAGACGCACACGCACATACTTATATCACATTACAGCGGCCGGGCAGCAAACCAAACTGCGTAATGCGATTCGCTATCTCCGGCGTCGTTGTATAACGAATTCTAAGTACTTTGGCAAATTGGAAACGATGACGCGCAATGTCGAGGAGGAGGTGCTGGAGAAGCGTCTCGCAGTATTTTTCAATCCCTCCTCTCTCTCTCCTCGCACTTCTCAAAGTTTATGATTGAGTTCTAAACAGCGAGCGAAGTGGCGATCCCCTCGGTGCGTCTCTCTCTCTCTCTCTCTCTCTCTCTCTCCCTGTGTGTATATATGAATACAATTAACCCAAGTACTTGGGATTCCTTATCCTGCTGACGACGACGGCGTCGACGACTATGTCGTTCTCTTGATTTAGCGCCGTGGCCTCGGGATCAAAGCCCGTAATTTTAGCCGAGTACCAGTTCTACGCGCGACGTTGGCTTATTGCGTTCCAGCGGCGACATCGTCGAAGTATACTTAATTTTGCGGTATCGTCATCGCAGCCACGCAATGCGATTCGATCAAGCATTTACCTTGATTTTCAGTGTAAATAATAGCGACTCGCGTGGCCTTTACATTAAGGTAGCTAACCCTCATATAATTCTTTTCGTCCGCGCGGCAAGGTGAAGGAACGTGGCGCGCGTGGCTTACGTAGTCTTATCGGGATTAGTAGGGTTAATCGCCTGTGTATATACGAGGTCAACAGACCCTACGTATGGATTGAGGCTGCTACGCGAGATTCGAAGATTCAACAATGAAAACAAATAAATGCCCGAAAGACGCCTCGATAACTGGGCGGTTGATAAATATTTTGGGGAACATGTACTAGGCTTGGGAATGGTTGACAAAACAGCAGAGAATCAATATTTATGCTTGTGTATAAACTAACGGGGAAAGCTTTGAAACATCCTTTCTCGATTTTCCAGAGCTACTTCTTCATTCCCTTTTGCTTTGTTCCATTCGCGGATCAATGGTCCTTATAAACCCGCTCGGGAATTGTAAAAGAAGCGCTTAAGACGCTTTTCAAAGAGAAAAAACCCCCACGTAAAAAAATTATGTTTGCAAGACGTTTAGAAGTTTTGTTTGACTATAGTTTTAAAAAACTCATGCAATGAGACAATGCCAAACTTCGATAGAATGTTTTAAAAAATTTGGCTAAAGTTTGAAAAATTTTCGTAAATAAATTGCTATTTTCAAGTGTTAAAGTGCTGGCGACTACCGGTAGATGGCGCATAACAACAGTTGAGTCAAATTGTTCTTAACTTTTAGAAAGTTTGGCTAACGCTTTTGAAACCATTTCTTAAACTTCATCACTTGAAAAATTAATTGGTGCAAAGGCCGGGAAAAAAAGTTTGCTTAACTTTTCAAAAAAGTCCTATCATGCATTGCGAAGTTTGTCATTGCCTCATGGCATAAGATCTTTCAAACTTAAGCCAAACAAAACTTTTCCCAAACTTCTTCCAAACATAATTTTTTTTACCTTGGAACGTTGTAAACATTCTGTAAATTTTAATCTCTCTGGCAAATTTAATTGACCTGATTAAAATAAACAATATCCCATCCGTCCTCACTGTCGTACACATTTATATCTGTACACGCTCCACGTATATCTCTCATTTTTCATCGCACGCGGGCTCGCAAGAAAAAGACAAAACATTCCGTTCCAATTCCCCACATCCATCACAATATCCACGAAAAAAGGGCCGCGCCTACATATACACCTACACATACACCGTCTGTCACCTGTGCGTTCTCCCACATAACCTCCGGTTAATCTCTCGTCTCTTTACACACCGACTCGCGAATACGAGCGACACACACAAGCGAAAAGGCAAAAAAAAGAAGGGCAGCCAGCAAGAGCGACACCCTTCGGTAAAAGACCGTTATCGAGCAGTCAGGCAGCCACCGCCGCCGGGGGCCTAGGCAGCAGGAGCAGTCAGCCATCACTCGAGCTATCTCGACTTTTGTATAAATTACGGGTTACATCCGGCGTCGCCTACTGCCTGCTATACTCTCCCTCTCTGCTAGAATTATAACGCCCGGGACTGCGCGAGAGCAGCGGTGGTGGCGGCAGCAGTGGCGCCTCGAGAGCAGCAGGGTAGCATAGTATATATATAGTAGGGCTCGCGTGTCGTAGATCAGATAAATCTCGTTATAGCGCTCGTGCGCGCGCTCGCTCGCTCCTCTCGAACTTTACCGTAACTTGTTTACCAACTATGCGCGGTGTACTTAAGCCTCTTTGTCGGAGTGTGTGTGTGTGAGTGTGTGTGGGTGTTTGGACGTGTGTGTAGAGCCGTCTCTGTCGCTGTACTGTGTGTGCATGTAGGACGAGCTGCCATAATACGATCTTACGTGCATGCAGGAGGAGGCGTAGGAGGCCAAGGAGGGAGGGAGAGAGATACGCGCTTCTGGTGGCCTTCGATTAGGATTAATCCGGCCCAAGTACCCGAACGCGCCGCCACCGCCGTCTCTCGTCTTGACATCGCTGATTGGCGCGCAGTGGCGAGATAGCCTCGCTCTCTCTCTCCCTCGGCGATAACGGCCCAACTTCGACCCCCTTCACTTCGCCAGTGTATACACACCCACGGACGTGTATATGCGTGCGTCCAAGCGTGTATAAGCCGAGGAGCTTATACAAGTAAGTTTTCTTAGGTTCGCCGTCGTCGTGTGCACGCGCGTATACGCAGTTTGTGTGTGCTCTCTCTCTCCCTCTCTCCTCTCTCGCACTGCTATTGGATTATACGTGTGGGTTTGTTTGCGGATGCGCGAGGGCGCGTGTAGCCCTCCGTGTTGACTATCGTCCTCCTCCGTGTGTGCGTGTATTTGCACGCGCACGTTTGTGCACTCACGCCCGCCGCAGTATTACGCATTGTAATATTGTATTCGTGAATTTACGATCGGAACGCCCTGAAGAAAGCGCGTGTGTGTTTGGGTAGGTATGTTTCGGTTTCCGAGGAGAGGAGAAGTAAATTTCTCCCTCGCTCCCGTTTTTTTTTCTCTTTTCGAGGAATTGAATAAAATATGAGGTCGAAGGAGAGAAAAAATTCTGTCGTCGGCAGTGGGCCATATGGCTGTGTGTATGTATACACGCGTACATGTCCGCGGGAAACACATTCGTCTTAACACTGGCGCGCGAGTTGTGAGGAGTGGCATCCGCTTCATCAAATATTCCTTATGTGTGTCGAGCGCACGCGTGTTTTACGGCGCGGGGGCTGGCTGCTTTTTGCGGCTCCCGTCTGATTTGAATGCCTCCCACGCGCACGTCTCTGTGTCGCCCTTCTGCAATCTTTTTAGCGATTATCAAATTCATATTAACTCGGTAAGACAGCGCGCGGAGACTTATCGATCTTCTACGAGCGTGGAAAAGTTCCTATGAGTACATATATATACGACGCAAGAGAGCGAGAAAACAGTGAAACTATAACGGCCATAATTCCCGGGTCCTCGCGCGGTCCCGTTCGGTCAGCGGCTGTGAAGAAAAATTCTGTCGGCGCGCGTGTTTGTAGCCGGGCGCGTAAAAGTCGGAAGTTTCCGGGCAAATAAAAGACGCGGCCACCCCGTAGTACAGTGCCACGCACACGCGGAGAAAAGCGACGACGTCAGTGCTGCTGGCCGCCACCGTCGCCGAGGGAGCTAAATCGATTTAAGCTCCTTCGTGACAAAGTACTTTGCCGGCTCGCTTTGTTTCTCCCCTTTCTCTCTCGCTATACAGATTTTCTGCCACCGATGCAAATTCATTCTGCGAGGTGAACAACGCTATATTAGGCCTGCAACGCGCGCCGAATTTACGCGACGTTGGACCTCGCTGTCGGGTCGAGTATGCTACTGGAAACCAAGAGAGGAGGAGGTGAAGGAGACTTTCGCGACGATAATGAAAAGTTGCTGGGTAAATAATCGATCGGCGAAGTTTTCTCTCTCGCTCTTTTTTTCTGTTCGTTTCCTTGGAAGGGCATTTTTTAGGGCTAAGTGGCTAGGAAGTTTTTGATTGCTTGAAAGAGTGGGTGGTAGGGGCGGAGGGGCACGTCGAACTTTTTAGTTTAATTAAGGAGGGATATCGATGATGAGATCGCTCGCGTGTTTAATTGAAAGAATTTTTCCTTCGCGGTTTGCGGTGCCGGATTGCAAAGAGGAAAAAATTGTTCTTGAAGCTCGAAACCGCGAAAGCTGAAAATCCATTTAGTTATGTAAATGTACTCAAACCGCTTTCAGTATGATCAAAGAAAAATTCATCCGCCCTGCGCGCGCTGGGTTTTCCGCGCGCCGTCTTTACTAGAATCCAATGCGAGATTAAATTCCGGCTTTTCGAAAATTCTCATCCTCGCTGCTGAGCCAGAAGCGAATCCTCCCATTCGAAACAAATTCATATACTACATTTCCAGTACATGCACGACTACGGCAACGACGACGGAGTATAGCCCAGCGATAAAGGCTGTTAACAAACGAGTGCCGAAAAAAATGCACAACAATACACGGAGAGATATACTCCGGCCTCACAGATGTTTCCGTGCGAAAAATCTGCTTTTTTAATTTTATTATCGCAAAGTTCTTCTCCTTTTCTCTCCCTTCACAAGCGGCCGCTAAGAAGCCTTATTAATTATGAAGCTGAAAAACTCTTTCGGCCTCGCAGGCACATGCTGCCGGCAGGGCTAACGTAAGAAGGAGTAGAGAAGGGGGGAAAAAGAACCGAGTAGAGCACGAAGTAGAATAAGAAGCGAAAAGAAAGAGCTTTGACCGAAAGGGGGCGAGAGAGCAAAGGTTCGCGCTCGCTCTCACCGAGAGTTAACGTCGTCATTTTTAAATTGCGGCAAATCCGCAGCCGGCGCTCAGAGCTAGGTATATATATACCCGAGCTCCCTCTCGCTTGCGGAGTGGATTTGCGTGGCGCGCGTGACCCACATTCCACTCTCTTTCCCCTCGCTGTAATATGGACCGCAGTCGAAAATAAGGAGCGCGCGCGCGAGATGCAGCAAGAGAGAGAGAAGGGGGGAGTGAGTCGGCTGAAAGCAGCCGAAGGAATCCCCCGGATGTGATTCCTAATCGAAAGGCGGGCTAAAGAAAACCTTGAGGGAGAAGAAGAAGAAGTAGTAGAGTCTCGCGCTCGCGCGCGCACCAGCCGAGTGCTTTCATCTCTCGGGAGGCTGAATAGGACTAGACGATAGATAAGTCGGTGCGCCGGTATATATAGCAGCAGCGCCCCGGCGCGCGTTGTAGCGTCCGCCACAATGGGACGCGTACCCGCGCGCGTGTTTTGCCCGGAAACCGCCCAACCTCCCGGCCCCCCGGATCTTCCTTCCGCCCCGGCTAAAAGCCTCGCATGGAGATTAAGGGTGTTCTTCTCGTTCTCTCTCCCGCTCTGCCGAGAGAGAGAGAGAGCTTTTGCCCTTTTTTCCCAGAAAGAGAGCGAGTGTATTTTTCTCCGCTCGAGCGAGCGTAATGTATATACCAGAGTGTGTGCCACCACCAGCGCGTGGACTTGAAAATTCCGGGTGGCGGTGGTGGTGGTGGTAGTGTGGTGGTGGTGCAGAGATGGGATTTCGATTTTAGCATTCCCTCTCTCGTCGCTGGCTTTGGAATTTTCGATGATTTATTAAGTGCGAGTACTGCGAGTGGATTACACGGGAATTAAGTGCCGTAAGTTCTTGGAAAAGATACTGGGGCAAAACCGGAATTCTCAATTTCTCGGTTACTACTAGTGCGATATATATAATAGCTATCGTATCTCTTTAAGAATGGTCCTATTATCATTTTGTATACCATCGGGATGTCAACAATAGCCTCGAGTTGGCTTTAGAAGAGATAAAAATTTGTTTGCCTCGCAAGAAAGTGTTATAGCGATTCATTTTGGAAAGAATAATGAAAGTATCCGGTTTTACCATAATTTTGATACGGGGTAAAATCGGATACTTTCGTAGATATCTAATAACATTTTTTACAAATATTCTTTTAGCTAAGTACTTTGATTTTCAGTTACCTGAATGTAAACTAAAAACGATTCTGGTGTTAAACATTGTTATTATCTATTTTTAATAAACAATTTCCAAAAAGTACCCGGTTTTTCGTCAGTCTACCCTAGGTATACATATACGCGCGCTTATAAGAGTAAAAACCTTTCGAAGATGAAGGATGAATGTATTATCTTCAACATTAGCTTCGCGGTAAACAACATCGTATCATCGACTAAAACAAATGTTTAACGTTCCATAAACCTCCACTGCCGTTCTCTTCTCTCTCCAATTAATTATCTCGAAAACGAAAATGGCCCGTCTCTGCATGAAACACAAGCAAAGTCACTGGAAAAATCAACCTCTAAAAGACCACCGCTATACCATTTTTTCCGACAGGGCAAAAAGAAGTCTCGTCGATCCCGACTCTCTCCACGCCTCATAAATCAAGCGGCGATCGAATGATACCTCTATATATACAGCCGAGATTGGAACGAATGCTTATCCCGCTGGCTGGCTGCGGCTGTTGCTGGTACGTGCCACGCCGCTTGGAATTAGACAGCGTCACGCGTCATATATACGTGACGAACGTGCGCCACATGTCCGGGAGCGGTTGTTGCGGCCAATCAGGGCCCTCTCGCGCGCGCGCGTGCGCGTGCTCTACACGTTTTATTAGGAACAGCGCCAAGTGATACATATTGCCGTCTATGTACTCCCATCCTCCCGCTCGTGTAATTATGCGTCGATTAATTTCGGATCTCGCGTGTATGACACGAGCTGGAGGGCGGGGTGTTGGTGGCAAATTTGTACACATTTTTGCGCGAGGTTGCCAAGTGTAGGAGCGTAGTAGCGGTGGAATGAGAGGTGGAGGAGAGAGGATGCGCGTTTGGGGGGTGGTGTTTGGTTTAATTGGCATGTAGCGGAAATGGCGTGTGGCGGCTGGGTATACTTGAAATTCATTACATGTATGCGTGTGTGTGCATTTGAAGGGAGCGAGATATAGGGTTTAGTGTAACTGAGTAGTTAATGAGGTGTTATTAGTAATTACTTGAAACGGTTTGGTAATATTTAGCGACGAGGCGCTACTGCAGTAAATAGGATTTCCGAGAGAGTTGCTGGTGGTTATCAACTTACCAAGGGTTTCTGGTGGGCGATGATGGCGGCCCGTGTATTATGGACTCGCTGGAGACATTAGGCATTTCTACAGAGTAGTTTTCGTTAACTTACAATTTTCATTAATAAGTTTAATAACATCAGATTAAACACAAGTGATTGACTACAGTAATTAATAACGGTTTCAAATAGAAATAACTAACAGCAGAAGTATGAAGATGTCAGTAAATACGTAAGATTACAAGTTTTATCCAATTAATTATGAGAAAAGCATGGACCAACTTGTATTTCAATTACCGACAAGACTCAATCACTTCAAACCATTTCTCTTGCACTTTTTTTCATTCAATTCCCTCCATTGCGCGTTTTCTTCTCTTACTTTGCTATAGTCACATTTAATACCATTAAAATATCGACAAATGACTAATACCCGAAGCTGCGCCGTACCTTCTCATAACTCAGAGACAAAATCGTTACCCATCCCACTCCTCGCGCGCCACCGTAAAGTTTGTCAACAAACCAAACGACCTCCGGCAGCCCCTCGCTCCAAAGTCACTCAGCCAAAAAATATCCAATAAAGCCGGCAGGAATCGACTTGGTCTTCCCGCTTTCCAAAGCCTCTTTAATTATGAAACGCCCTGTCTCCTCTCCCTTCTCTCCGCGAAACAGGCGAAATTTCCATCGGGCGCGAAATTACGCAGAGCGCGACGCCGACAAGCCTTCTCTCTCTCGCGCAAGATCTTTCTCTCACTCTCTCTGTCGAGCGAGCGAGAGCTAAGTAGATTAGGGTCGGACGGGCGGACGAGCGGGCGGCGGCAGCGACAGACGCTCGATTTGCACATTCGTCCGGACGGGCGAGATACAAAGTCTCGGGGGCCGATAACGAGCGCGTCGTGTGCGCGAGTGAGCGAGCGAGCGACGTCTTCGGAAACCTCACTCTCGACGTCGTCGTCGTCGTCGTCGTCGACGGGGGCAAAAAGGCCATTAGAATAATTGCTTCGACAGTTCAGAGAGCCCCGGTGAACGACGACGAGGAGGAGGAAGAGGAGAGAGCGAGAGAGAGAGGATGTATAACCGGGTCGCCTTTCCCAGCTACGCTATATATACATATAACTCGCGGCGCGGTCTTCTCGGATCTTTCTTGTTCTCTCTCTCGGTCTCTGTCCCCCTTGCCCCCGTACGCTTTGTCCTCTTGTATTCTTATTTTTCATTCGTCTCTCAGGTCTCTCGTATTTTAATACCACGGACTTCCTCTCCGTATAAATGCTCTACCCTCGACCTTATTGAATTTCCCCGTTAACAATGAGAACCGAGGCAGTTAGCCCAGGCGTACGCCGATGGCGGGAAAAACGAGGGCGCGACCGAAAAATCTCAGAGATCGCGGCGGGGACGTCGACGACGGGCAGCGGTGTACCGTTATTTGCTTAATTTCGTAATTACGCGCCGACACGGACTTTTTATGTCTCTCGCGCGAACGGATGGATGGAAATGTCGTACTGGTGTAACTGGTAGTTCTTATAGAGCTATATTGACATGGAAAATCGAGAGTATATTGTAGCTGTTCGCAGAATTCCATGAAGAGACGAGTTTCTCTGAAGCTTTAGTTCCTTACAGAATTGATATTTTTCAATTTTATAAAAAAACTAGCGTTAATCAGCGCGCTATGCGCGCCCGGTTCCTCTTTTGTTTCTCTCCTTTCGAGATTCGAGACGGATTCCATTATTCGATATTTCGAGATCGTTTGAGGGAAAAATAGATTATCTCGAATGTTCAATTTATATAAGGAAATGTAAAAATTTGAAGTTACCGACACAAATAACGTCCTTCATATTAGATTTAGATTTTATACCTATTGGATCTTCAAGAACAACCGATTACATTATCAGAAACCGCGCGAAAGCAGGCATAAAGAACGTAATCGATATTAAAAACGTGATTTAATAAAGTGAAATTTGTGCAATGGACGAATTGTTCCCATTTCCATCGCCTGCCTTCCATCCATTTCTTTCTGTGACTACCTCGTGTGATTGGTTTAGGTGTTGAATTGCCTTCTGACAAATTGAGGGTGAGATGTGGATAAATACAGTTTCGGTGTCTAAGCCTACAGGAATGTGACCTAGACATTCAAACTGAATTATTCCAATACACCGGCCTCCCGGAGCGACTTTTCTGAATTAGGATTTATCTGGGAGGATTTATCTGGGTGAATGCGAGATGGATTAGGTAGGGAAAACGTGTAGGTAGAAGAGACGTACAAATATGCACAGATAAATTGTAAAATGCTTTTTACGCAATCCACTGTATTAAAATGAAAAATAAATTTCGTTAAATATATTCTCCACCTTCATTACAATAGTTAAATATCAAATTCAATACCGCCCTAACGTCAACTCTCCCCCCGAAAATCTACCCCATTTTCGTCGCAACGTCAAACACGCGTACGTCCAGAAAAAGAGAACTCGCCCGATATCATTTCTATAACAGAATTCCAATGTTGAAAAAAAAAACAAGTATTTTGTTTCATTGAAATTCATTCGCCCCCTCGGAACAGCGCCCGAACTATCGAGAGAGCTGTCTGTTATCTTTCGATACAGCTTCAATGTTCGCGCGCTACGAATCGTTCTTTACACTCGACCTCTGGGTGGCAGCTCGTTTTATTTTTCTTCCGTATACGCGCGATTTCGTATACACTCAAAAGAGTACAGCAAAAGCCTTCGCCTCTCTCTCTCTCTCTCTCTCTCTCTCTCTCTCTCTCTCTTTCTAGCTTATCTTACGTATTACGCTTATTACGTCCGAAGTTACTGCTTATTAAGTTTACGAGCGCGCACTCGCCCCGTGTCTTTTTACGCGTGATCCTCAGATAACGAACATTTTTATCTTTAATTAGAAAGCCCCGTCCGTGCTTATTCATGTTAAGTAGTGGAAAAGGAGAAGGAAATTCTGAAGGAGAGATAGGAAACGAGAGGAGGAGGTGGAGCGCTTCTATTCGCAGAAATTAATAACTTCGCGACGTTAAGATGCTTATTTTCATTCAGTTTCTTAATAAAGATTTCTTATTCCTACCCTCAGTCCTCCAACGCGCTGGAGCTGCTCGGTCCCGTAAAACCGTCGTCCTGGCAATTTCAAAGAATGATAATATCCTTCCAAGATGTACATTGGCTAACTCTACCAGACATAATTATAATATATCATTATCAAAATGTACATACACCAAAATTCAACATTCATTTCTTTTCCGTCAATTCCATATTCATTCGGTCCACCAAAAAACTCAACCCTGTTCCCTCGATATTTCAAAATCGCCTCTTCCTCTCATCTCGCCCCAATCGGCAACAAAATAATGGCGCGACCTGCGACCATCTTTTCCGCGACAATGAATGTCAGTCCTCGAGATTCGAGAGCACCCCCCGTTCGTTATACATGAAATCCCACAAGATCATCCCTCCCCCAAAGAAAAAAAAAAACTATACCCATGGCGCGGTACTAACGAGGCGCACGCGCGCACCTTTTATTATTTCTCACGCGCGTACAGTCCCTCGCGCGCTCTCTCTCTCTCTCATGACTCGACAACGGCTTTTCCACAATTCCAATTATCCGTCGTTCCCTCCCTTGCATGCAGATATGTGTGTCTGTGTGTGTGTGTGTGTATGCATACAGCCAGCAGCGCGCGAGCCCCTAACAAGGTCGTCGCGCTCGCTCGACTGTTTTTCAAGACGCGCTCTGCAAACACGAGGATTCGTGCCTTCCTTAACGACAATCGATACACAACGTATACACGCACACAACCCACACACGTACGCTGTACGCGCGCTAACGAGCGAGGCGCGCGCAATTGTCGCGCTATGCGCAACTAAATCTACCAAGCGCGCGCGTCGCCGCCGCCGCCCGAAATTACCATAGCGCGCTCCCGCGACCTCGTAAACTCGCGCGCAAACAGACGCGAGATCGCGACGCCTTGATAAGGTGCGTCTCTGTGTGTATGTATAGGGAAGTTGTTGTTCGGGATGACGCTGTCTCGCTGCGGTTATCACGGGTTCGAAGGTCCGCGCGTTAACGGCTTAATAACGCCAATTGACGACGACGTTGCGGCATGCTGGGGGAGGAGCGGAACCGAGGGGGCGTGTATCGGAAGTTTTGCCGTAGCAGTGAGAGAGACGCGATAGTCGTTGGTTTTTAATCCACCGCGGGATTTTACGGCGCGGTTTTACGGCGCTTCGTCGCAGTACATTAGTTCCTCTCGCTGCTTTATGACACGTCGGTGTGCTGCGCGCGTGGGAGGAGTCTCGAGGAGTGCATCACGAGGTGTGGACTTTTCGATTAATTTGGAGGAGTATAACGCGCCGGGTCTTAAACCGTGTTTACACTTGATTGTCTTTTAACGAAGGAGTTTTATCAAGATAAAAGGGGCTGCGAGGAGCCGAGAATCTCAATGAAAGGAGCTCAGAAAGCGGCCATTCGGCGCGAGCGCAAAGCTGGCGACAGGAAGAACATCCACATTGAGGCTGAAACGAATGGGGCCGGCTCAGGCACTTTAGAAAAAAAGAAAGAAGTAATACGGAAATTCCGTCTCGCAATCCGCCGAAAGACGCGAGAAAAGCGGCCCGTTCGTCGGCTATATATATATACCTAGAGAGTTGGCCGGGCCGTATATCCGCAGAGCCGTGAATTAAATTACCGTCTTAGTCTACTGCCATTTTTTTCATGCGGATTCCCGTGGAAAATACTACCTGCGAATCTTCCAGGCTGGAATATCTTTCGTTTGTTAAAGCGCACTTTAGTCTAACCCCTCCCCATCCCCTTTCGCTGTTTAAATTGTTTTAGCGTGGGCGAGGGCAAAATGACTGGTTGCCGTAATAAAGTATTTCGGCTTTTTGGACATTTTTATATAAGAGCGACGTTATTTAAGAGATTAAAGGCGGGCTAACTTGCCTCGCAACAGCAGTAAAGCCATGACATAGCGCTTACAAAAGGAAAGAAATAGTGATGTATATACGCGCGCTACAGTTGCATGGGTATACGAGTCGAGAGATCGTAAACAATGCGTGCGCGAGTGTCTGACTATTTTCGGCTTGTGTCCACTGGAATTCATCTTCCGCGAATTCGCCGCGTGATATGCTCTCGTTTGATCGTTTCCGCGTCGAAAAATTTCCCTCGCTTGCTTTCCGCCCTCGGCTTTTGCGCGCCCCGGCAATCAACGAAACAACAACCTCGGTCAACTATTTCTCCTCTTCCCTTTATAAAGCAATCGTCGAAAGTAAAAAAAAAAGAGATCCACTGAACTGAATGCCTGGGAAAAACTAATAACGGAACAAAAGAAAACCCTTTATAGAATCGTCAAGAAGACGTCGATTGGAGCACTCTTGAATCCGGGTTATATTGTGCCCCCGCCTCCGTCGACGTTGGCTCGCCAGTGCGCACGGTTAAATATTTGATTTCCCGCGCAAGCGTAAACATTATCTACTGCTAATAGGTTTTCCGATAATTGGCGGTATTAGAATGTCGAGCAGCGCGGCTCCGAAAGCTCCCCGCGGCCGTCGAACGATACGTCGATCAAAATCCAGTTTCGGGGCGCCCTCTCGCTGATTGCTGCACTTGAAAAGTTTTCGGAACGGTTATACGCCCACAGCTGCGCGCGTCGTAGATATAGGTGTATACGGGGCCGGTGGTGCGCTTTTGGTCCTAAAAATTTTAACGCCGTCGTTTCGACGGACCATGGACGTCGACTTTTCTGGAGCGGGATGACGATGCGCGAATCGTGCTTTGATGGTTAATGTTTAAGTCGTCGTTAGGTGAAAAATGAAAAGTTCGCCTGTGTTAAAAGTTGGAAGGCGAGCTTTGGTTGGAGCGTTTTTAGGTCTGATGTAAACGATTTGGAGATGATAGTTTTGTTCTTTTGTGGTATCTTGATACGTATTGTAGTGAGTTTTGATTGATATTAAAGTAATAAATTAATGTTAACGCGCTGACATCTGTATTGTTGCTTTCAGTATTAGCATAGATCATTACAATAAATCCTTTAATAGTAGGTTCAATATATAGGTTATTGTCGTATGGGCGAATAATTGTAACAACCTAATCATAATTAATCAAATATAAATTATACTCCATTATCATTATTGTCGATACATATCGTTGATCTGTATGAACATAAGTACTTAATTATTTTTATGATGGAGATAAAGGATCCTTAATAATTCTCCAATTATTATTTCATGTTAATTATATATAGATAATTACTATAATCTCCTATATGCTACATAATTTTGAACACTACAAATATATTATTCTCAGAACTGTTATTACGAAATTGCCAGATTCTGTTAGCGTTTGATCATGAGAGCTCGACTGTGCTCCAACAAACGTCAATATTGAGCTCCAGATGCTACACTGAGAGAAGGATTTGTTTATAATTCATATATATTATTATGTTAGCTGTTGATATTACAACTGACAGAAATATCTAAAGTTTTACTATAAAGATGCGCATATTAATGGATAATATGCGATATAGTTGATATATTTCTCCGTACATTTTACATATATTTTCTCATTAAATATAAATCAATCTTTTTCTGAGTAGTATACCGATTCACGGACTAGTTAATTTAAATAAAATATGCATATATAATAAGCATTTACGCGCTTATTGATCGTTTGACGAAACCGATTGCCTGACATAATAACGACGTTTCTTATTAAATACAAGCGCTATTATCGCCCTATTTGTGTGTTTCATCCCACAGCAGACACGTATATATATTATATACACATTCATGCATAAGAGACTACACTCCGCGGCACGCGGAACAAAGTTTTTTAGTTGAAATACAATCATTTCTATCTTTCCCTCTCTTTATCTCACAGAGAGCCGGCGTCTCGAGTCCTTCGCCGAGTGTAAACTCCGTTATGCGCGCTCGCGGGGCAAGTAGGAGGCAGTCGGGTGAGGATGAAAAAATTTAAATTTCAGAAGCAGAAGGAGAAAGATAAAGAGGGCCCGGAGAAAATAGGGGATCGCGTCGAGTGGGGAGGGAGAGAAAAAGGAACGTTGGAAACGAACGAGATGAAGAGAGCGCGCGAGGAGGTGGATGGACTCTTCTCTCCGCTGCTGCGCTCCGCGCGAGAGTAAATTATTCATGAAGAACCGAACGAGACAGTTGGTAATGTGGCGATATAATAAACCACTTTGTAGGCGGAAAGGCATTAGCTTAGAGCGCAAGTATAAAGTCTGCATGAGCGTGTATGTGTGTGAGCGTCTTTGTGTCTGTGTGTTGTCGCTTTGTTCCAGTTCGCGTTCGCGCGTTACGTGTTTTTTTTTTTCATTTTTTCTTCGTCCGCTTTGCTCTCTACCTTCCGCGTGTGTATGTATACGCCTCGTTCATGCGGATGCGGACTTTTTATGCGTTTGAGCTAGAGAGTCGGGACCGATGGTCGCGATCGTCGGTGAATCATGATAAATAGATTCATTCCGATCGGGCCGCAATTGAAATTCAACGCTCGAGTTTCTGTGTTGGGAAGAAGGGAAAGAGAGAAAGAGAGGTGGTTAAAGGAAATGATGCTCCAGTTTCTTTCATTTGCTTTTTCTATTTTGTTGTTGAATAAATATTTTGATGGAAAAATGCCGAACGTTTGTTTGCTGATGCAGGCGTTGGATTTATTAAATTTTCCACGCATTTTTATGCTGTGAAAATGATTCAAATACTCGTAGATTGTTTTACTTTATTGATTGTTTTTCTTGAAATGTATCTTTATAAATTATATAATTATGAAAGGACCGATATCGTCAATGAGTCATTTTAAAGTATATTGTCTGACCATACTTATGAATTTCTACTTATTTTGTCATTGTCCCTAATATAAATACATAGAAGTAGTGTAATCCGAATTTGGGTAGACCTTCATTATCACTTCAATAACTTTTTCACTCAGTAACGGATCAATGTTTTTTTATTTTATCAAATTTCACATCTCTTCATTTTCTAATCGATAGCACAGATTTCACAGATTGCATTTCGAAAAATAATTGTACCACTCGTTGGAATTTCCCTTTCAATTATATAATTCACGATTTTCTTTTCATAGAAGCCGGTCAAACCATTCGAATGGTTTTACATTAGCTTGAATTGAAATTCCATTTGTAATACCTCAAAACGCGTAAACTCGTTTCCATCCCCCTTTAATTACTCGCATATACATTGATCCAGTATTACAAAAAAAAAAATCCAGTTTCACTCCCTTTCAAAGCCCGTTCCTATCTTCATCCCCAAAATTGTTTACTCAACCGCCATTCAGCCAGCAGCTCCGATATCTCAATCAAACTCATTGGTCCAGAACCGCAGATAATCGTGCGTCTGCGCCTCTCTCTGTACCACTCGCCTAATTAAATCCTGCGCTCTCTCCCTACTCGCACAAACAATCCGCGCAACAATTCCTCCCCTTATTCCACGTATTTTCCTCGCCACCTTCTAAAACCCACGTTCTTCTCATTCTCCCCGTTTCAACATCAAAACACCGGGCTACATAGCGCCCCTCAAACATCGCGCGCAGCCATATCGGATCTCCCCGGGGGGCGGAAGTGCAGTGCGGCGGCATTCCACGCGATGACGCAAATTGCTCGCGATCGCGCGACGAAATTTCAGCGGCGCGCGTTGTCAGCGCTCCCATCGACTTCCTCTCTGCTCCCATAAACGCGAGGGTGCGATAAGTTCGGTATGCTCGCGGCGCGTGCGTATATATACCAAGCGTGCACGCTCGCGCGCCTATACGTAAACACGGCCTGAGCGCGTAAGCGAGCGGCAGAAAGGCGGCGGCTTGTACGTGCCATTTCTCTTTCTCCCTCGCTCTCTCTCTCTCTCGACCCAGTGCCAGGGCGCGTTACACTTGTGCGCACTCGCGTATACCACCTCAAAACTACTTGGGCTTCTCGTACTTTGCCGCCTCCTTCTCCGCGCTCGCGCGCTTTGCGGCTGAGCTACTAACAGAAATTATAATCCAGCTCGGAGCTAGAGAGGGAGAGAGCGAGATCTTTTGACAAAGTTCGCTCCGGGGAATGCTCCAGTTGAATTTACAGAGTCTTACAAACTCCCCGGTGTGCGCTTTCATACAGCGGCCGCCCTCACTCTCTCTCTCTCCCTCTTTCTCTTTCGCTCTCTTGGCCTCGCCGCCACCGCCGCTCATTCTCGCTCTCGAGACGCGCGCGGGGCGCCAGCGTGCAGTGGTAGTCTATAGCTATGTTATATAGTAGTAGCACACTGCATGAAGAGAGCGGGAAAAGAAGAAGACGAAGAGGGGCGCTTTTGTACTAATAAAATTACAGGGGCTGTATTACCAAGAATGGACAAGACGCGTTGCTCGGTTGCCCTTCCAGCATACACCGCTCCATTGTCCACTGCTCCGGTTATTAGACCTACAACAGCAGCGGCGCACGGCGTCGATTTTAATTCGCACCCCGCGGGGTGTTTATTAGACGCGCGAACGCTCTGATTTTTTAGCACTCCCTCAGCTTCAAAGACAGGGAGAATCTCGTTAGCACAGGGTTGAACAGAAAGACAATGCACGCATGGTAATATTTCGCTCGCGCGGACGTGGAGGGCGGGTTTAATACGGTTATACGTATAGCGACAATGGCCCGGGAGGATGATTCCGGGAAGGTTTTGTGTACACGCGGCGCGCGTGTTTGTGTCGCCGCTGCCTTGGAGGAATGACTTCGAAGAGAGAGGGTGCGAGAGTGAAACAATGGAGAGGAAGAGAGACGCTGTCGCGCGTTTTATTAAGACGCGCGAGGATGCAACTGCCGAGGCTGCGTGATGCGTTTTGCGAAGTTGTGTGGGTGTATGAGTACGGTGCGGGGGTTCCGCGAAATGCGCCCTCTCAGTGGGAGCGACTTTGAGGGGGAAGATAGTTGCGAATGAGAGAGAGAGAGAGTACTGTGGGTTTGGTAAAGTTGAAGGAATTGATCGCGAGATTGCGCAAGAAGGTTTCGTCTTCTCCTGCGTCGAGGAAAAATGTTATTTGAGCTAAGAAAATGATCTTATTAATAAGATGAAAACTAATTGCTTTAGAGAATGGTTATTGATGTTTAATTATTTTATTGAATTGTAATATTACCACTGAAATTTCAGTAAACTAATTGAAAATTGTTATCAGCCAGGTGATACTTATTGTCCTCTCTAAAGTTGATTTCGTGAAAAAACAACTATATTGGTGAAATTGCTCGATTGCCGATTGGTAAATTTTATCTAATGAAATATTGTGTGCACTATTTTATTAGCGCACATGCACTATTTAAAATGTTAACTAATGAAATAGTGTAATTAGACTAGGAATTATTGCATATGTATACACTATTTCATTAGTTAAAATTCACTAATTTGGCAGTTGAGAAATTTTCATTAATAATTAGTGATAACTTTAGAGAATGGTATGAAAATGCATTTTCATTTATTATCGTGGTCGTATTGGTTTATCGAGAATCAATCAACAATAGTTTCGAATACCCACAAAAAATGAAGTCTTCATAACGCTTCGATGTAGGTCTTGTTTATTCATTTAAAATTTCGAATTCGCAGTACAGTTATTTATTAATATTCCTCGTCCGATAGTTCATTAAAAAGTTGAATAATTTCCCAGAATTTTATACACCCTCTACCTGGAATTAATCTCGTGAAAAACAGCGAGCTAATACCACTTTCCCACGTTGCGACGATTCGCGGGAGTAAAAAAGAATGGCGCGAAATAGGGATCTCGACGGAGTAACTCGCGAGAGTGCCGAGCCGAGCGGACGCGTCGTAATAACGGTTTGTCTTCGAAAGCCGGCTAAAAAGAAATTAACACGACGCTGCAGTGTTGCGAGGCCGGGTGTGCGGGGGAAACATGGAAAAGCAGGAGGCAAAGAAGCGCGAGAACAAGGGAGAAATGAACGATAAGAAGGGATAATGCAATGCATTCTTAAATTCGAGTCAAGCATATTCAAAGTGCATTTCTATGCGCGCGCCTCTCTTGCTCTCCTCTGGAGATATTCCATTCGGGCAAAGCCGCGGATCAGCAGGTGGAAAAGCGCGCGCTCCTAATACTCTTTTCTCTCTCTCTCTTACACTCTTTTTCGTGGTCTTTCTTCCTCTCTCTCTGCTTTTTTCTCCAGCGACATAGCGCCGTTTGTAAACTCTCGCATTCTTGACACTTTTTTAAGCTGCTTCATCTCCGTTCGGTGCTTGCTTGCTCTCTCACTCTCACCCCGCTATCTACGCTCCTACGCCTTCTCTTCATCCAATCTCCTCGGCATTGTATGAAATGCCGGCTAAATCAAATGTATTCTTCCCTTTTTCGCCGTGTATTTT
This sequence comes from Torymus auratus, assembly GCA_900474315.1. NCBI lineage: Eukaryota > Metazoa > Arthropoda > Insecta > Hymenoptera > Torymidae > Torymus > Torymus auratus. Next base: position 88,049 of record UXGD01000120.1, read on the forward strand.
CGAGATTACGCGAGTTTCTTTTCCGGGAGAAGCCTTGAACAAATATGCTCCTCGGCAGGTGTTATGCCGTGCGCACCATGGCCTTGGAATTTATGTTTGCTCCTGCGTAGAGGGCGGCTGATAGGTATCTGAAATTGATATTGCGTGTTCTCGAAGTTTTTCTTTCTTTTGTAAAATTCAAACTTTGGTATGTAGAGTAAAAGCATGTTACGAAATGATAGAGATCGTTTGATAATGCAGAGAAAGCACTTTAACATAAAGCTTTGTTTTATGCCTGCTGATAATCTTTGATTGATCCGTGTGTAATGATACCATAAAATGCCAAGCACGAAAATAAGTTATCCAGTAAAATGAGACGATTTATGATCGCTTTAAACGTATTTTTCTTAATTATTACTTTTACATGAAAAAATGTAAAAGTCATCGTATATACGAACTTTTGAACTTTTGTCATTGCAATCTGAAAATTTTACGTAAGTTTCGTCAGGTAAAAAAAAGAAAAAATTTTACGATAATTTTTGTTGAAATTGATTCTAATTAACGTAAAAGAGTGATGAGAAGATTTTACATTCAGAGAGTAGTAGTTATAAAAATGTCAATAAACACAATCTTTATAATATTTTTAAACTAAAATATAACACACCAAAAATTCATTTTTCATATAATCAATATCCGATAAAACAATTGCAATTGTTGAATTTGTCATGCACCATTGTGTTATTTAAATATTGAAGAGGAATCTATCAATCTCTCTGAGTGGAAGAGAAAACAATGTAAACAAAGTTTATTTTTCATTTTTGACGTTTCAGTAGTTGATACCATCCTCGCCAGTATCCTCGCCAGGATTAAAAAAAAGGAAAAAACGAGAAGTCGCTTGGTGTTCCTTTTACATCATGTAGTTGCTGAATGCGGATACCGCGTTTCCTCTGTCGCTCAAAGAGATCGATAGATTCCTTTGAAATGTTCAAGCATGTATATACATTTTTACAAATTCAATTTTCACGGTTTATAAACTCACAACAGGATCTCTCTTGATCGGCAATTGGTTTGCGTAATAATTTTCATTCAAGATTGAATTTTCTTCGTGTACGTTTTTATAAAAAAAAAAAAAAAACTGAAATAATAATCCATCAAATAAATACAAAACTAATCTACTCGTTATTCAATTCTTATAACTTCCAACAGAAGATCCAGTCGCGCGAAGCGGTATTATTTTTCCGCTACACTGTTCTCCCAGTAGATTAAGGAAAAGCTGTCTGCTCTACACTTTCCTCGCCAGCGTCATCTTCGATTCCATGCCCGTCACTGCGCAATTGATATTGAATGAGAGGAGCTGCTGTCGGTATATTCCCGCGGCCGATGCGCGAAAACGCGCGCGTGATTCGACTCGACAAACTTTACTCTCTCCTCTCTCTCTTTCTCTCTGTCTCTTTCTTCCTCCGCGTTTTTAATGCACAAGCGCAAGAAGTACACTCGAGCGCAATCTCTCGTCATCAAAGCAACGACTTTGCAGTCCACTATGCAGAGAAGTATAAGCTAATAAATCTCCCGTGTACATATAACCCAAAGTGAAAAGGAGTTTGTAGTCTCTCTAATTAGCGCGCTCTTATCTCGTCCCGCGGCGTACACGATAAATTGAAACGCAGCTGCCGGGCGATAATTAGAAAAATAACCTCCGAATGGAAAACTCGAAAAAGCGCTTCTTCTCTCCGGGGGCTCTATACAGCGCGCTTCACCTCGACGCGCTACGTGTGTTCCGGAATCCAGGGGAGGGCGGCAAGAGAGAATGAGCTGGAAAAGCGCAGCGGAGGCGCACGATCGATCGCTATATAATACGCGCGCGGCGGCGCGTGCGAACACAGTGTACTTAAGCGGCCGACGTGCCGGGCGAGAGGAATAAGGCAAGGTTCGCTCCGCCCGCACTGACAGATGGCGAGAGCGAGAGGAAGGGGTATATTGAAACGCGCGCGCGTGAGCTGATACACAAAAGGCATAGAGGAGAAGGAGGGAGGAAAAACCTTTTTTTTTATCATCCGAGTGAAAGCGAGAAGTGGAGGATGAAGAGAGGAAGGACGATTATTTGACCGGAAAAAACGGGCCGCGTGTTCGCTCTCAGGGTAGATGGATACGACGCGATTTCCGGCTTGTGTACACACCGATTGAGTGAGCGAGAGGCTAGTCATAAGCGCTCGCTTGCTTGCGTTTTGTTAAGGCTCTCTCTCTGTCTGTGTACGTGTGTGAGTGAGAGTCGGACGTAAAGCTCGAAGAGGCACTCTTCTTCGTTGATTTTTCATTCGAAAGCGAATTCATCAATGAGCGCCTCGAGTGCGCGTTTCTTCCTCGTCTCTTTTCCCCCGCGCCGCGTGAGGTACTACTACACTCGTGCTCCGCCAGCGATCCAAGAAGAAGCCAAGAGGAAGAGGGTGAATGGGCCAGAAGAAAGCGAGTCGAGTGCAAAATGTTCTCGAGAGCGAGAAAGCGAAGAAGAGCGAGACGAAGGGGTGAGCGAGGGAGAGAGAGATTTAGAACTTTATTAAATCGCTGCACGGCCCTGTGGGTGAACGAACGTTCAACTCGCCGTAATAGTGGTTGGTGTGGATCTTGCCTGTCTAAATCTGGAGAATGCAGGTGTGTATTTTAGGCGGATGTGTTTAATAGGGACATTCGGGGATTATATTTATTCGAGCCAAATTGCACACGAGGTCAGTTCGAAGAAACAGAGAGCAGAGTGGAAAATCTAGTTATTTTCAGTTGGACATTGTTCGGGCAGGCCGCGGTTTACTCGTCAAAATATTCGCCGGGGTGTATAATTCGATTCGACGACTAACCCTCGACATACGCGTTCTATAAATACGTCGCAAGTTAAGCCCGCATCATCTGGTCGACTCTTCTTTCTCCCGCCGGAGCTTTATTAGGACGGACTGGTATCGGCGGCTTTCATTAGTTTCCTCGATATAGAATATAACTTTCGCGTATAGAGCTCGATCGAACCTTGTAGATGTGTGTCGCAACTCTCCACGCACACTATATACATACACGCGAGCTGAGTATCGATAAAGTTTTTTCGCGTATATCAAAGGTGGCGTGGGGGTGGTTTGCGCTGCGTGCTATCATTATCAATTTACAAACTTTTCCATCAACCCGCGCACTCCTTCGCCCAACGCGCGCGTCCAAGTAATTACAGCAACATTACAATGGCATTAAATCGACATCTTATCAAGCAATCTTCCTCCTCCTTGCTGTCGTCGTCATGAATAACCCAGCGGCGTGTAATCGCATTAAAGTATCTTATACGCGTGGGCGTAGGAAAAAAAAAATCAACAACATGGGGAAGGAGGTGTAATCGCATTAACGTATCGGGCATCGCTTCTACATACACATCGAGAAAATAAGGAATAATGATGTGTATCTATATATAGAAGGAGGGTGAAGATATTAGTTATTGGAGGAGGAGGAGTAGTAGAAGCCGAAAGTTATAACGGTTCGACGCTCGGTCGTATAAGTCGAGTTTAAAGACACAAGAACCCTGAGAGCTAGCGCTGAAGAAAAAAAAAATTCATAAAGAAGCAGACGCCGTGCCTCTTGATCGCTAAGTTCGCTGGCCGTATAATGCAACGTTACGAAGCGGAGGGAGAGGCCAGGGGATCCATAATGGAACTTGCGTACATAAAGACGATAGAGAGCGAGAGAGAGAGAGAGAGAGAGAGAGATTTGTCGCTGGTGAGATCGTTAATTGGCGTCGTTCCGGTGTGCTCTCTCTCTATATATATAAAGAGCCGCGTATATATATACATCACGCGGGCGCGCGCGCTAATTATGTACGAGAGGCGGTGGCGGCTGGGCAAAGGAAAATTCTCTCACGAGTTCTCGCCCGTGTTTTTCACCCCCTCTTGTCATTTTCCACGGCGCGAGTTCTTTCGCGTCCCGTCGACTTTTTTTCTCTCTCTCTCTCGCGCTTGCTCTCGTCGGGGCGTCAGAAGTTTAGACGACGACGCCGCGGCGGTGGTCGTCTTTTTATCTATCTCTCTAGCGTGCGAGAGCTCGTCGCCGCTGCGAAGAAGTATAACTTTCCAACGACGTTTTTTAATTGCTTGCTTAGGCTATTTCTTCTGCCGCCTTTCAGCGTCCGCTCGCCCGCTTTATTTGGTCTCTTTTACCCGCGCGTGCAAGTAAATGCCCGCCTCCTTCGTTTTCTCTCTCCCACTCCCTTCAGCTGGCTCGTGTCGGTTTTTTTTACTCTCTCATCCGTCTCGAGAGTGCGAGAGAGAAAGACCGTGAGCGAGTTAATCACGACTAAAAGCGCAGCGATACTAGCTGCGGCTGCGGCAGCAACACTAGTGTAACGTATTATACGCGTGTGTGTATCTCTCTTTGCGGTAGCGGCAGTGGTAAGGCTAAGTACTTAATTTATTTTAAGTGGCCGATCTTTGCGGCGAAGCACACACTTTTTATGGGGTTAATACACTAATGAGGCCATGTCAAATAAGTGCGTTTGCTTTCTCTCTCTCTGCTTTTCTCCCTTTGCGAGCCCACGCGCCTGTTTGCCGCCACTGTGCGTCGTGTGTTTTTATTTTCGCCCGTACAGAAATACACACACGCGGCTCGCTAGTTAACGTTTGAACATCGGTCGCCCAACTATCGGAACACAGTCAAGAGAGAATGCACACACATACATACATATATAGGATACGTATACGCGCGCGACTTAATTAGGTTTTATGATACTGTTGGGTATAGAGGGAACGATTTAAAGTAGATCGTATCGCGTGTGCAGTGAGCGGGCGCCCTCGAACGAAATGAAAGCACGCGCGCGCGCGCGGCTCTTTCGGTTAAAGACCGAGCTCTGTGTATTTGCACGTAGAAAGGCTCGTTTTTTTTCCCCCCCGGCATTCGGGGGAAAAACGTTTTTTTAATTCGCGTTGTGTTTCGTCCGTCGATAGGAGATAGATAGATAAAGCTGTATATATGCGAGCGAGCAAGGTGTGTGCGGGTTAATTGAACCTCTCTGTTCGTTATATTTTATTTTCGACCGTTTCCCGATATACGCGCTCTCGTACGCACTTTAGCGCGTGAAAAATGCCCGTGTGCAGGGCCGGGCACGAAAAAGTGACGTTTTTACGTGACATTAATCAAATAGACAACATAATGGGAGCGAAAATCGAACTGTCGACCCGCATTGTTTTATCCCCATAAAAGCGCGCGCGTGCGCCCATATCGATTTTGATAGAGAGTAGTACTGAATTGTGTAAAATGTTTCGCCAGCCAGCAGCCCCATCACCTATACATACGCCCCTCGTGAACGTATTAACGTGTTTATTAAAATTTTCACGAAAAGCTTTTAGCAGCCGAGGGGGGCGCGTACACGTATAAACTCGCCATTCAAATATTTAAAACTTTAATGCATTCATTAATAAACGAAACGTGCGTTGTTCAAAAAAAAAAAACTTATCTCCCCGCGCGAAAAATATTATCTCCCCCTCAGCCGCTGTGCCTAATGAAGTGCGAGCGAGAGAGTGTGTATAAG
>UXGD01000121.1:0-93312 GCA_900474315.1 Torymus auratus
GAAAAATTATTTGATGTAATTTATCAATCATCTTTGAGAAAGCATTCTGCTAAAGCAGTTAGCAGCGGTTTTTTTATCTAAGAATCAATTAGCGTTCTATTTAAACAGTTTAGCTAAAGACAAAGAGCGTGTTGCATGTTTTTCTTTTTATTAAAAAAGTAAGTTCAAATCATGTGTATAAAATTGCTAAAGCTGGATACTATAATGTCGAGCTAATTATACTAATACTTGGACCTGATTTTAAACCAGTATACTTGGGCAATATTATTAAATGTTTCCAACTTACTGGTTTATGGCAATTCAGAGTTGACTAAAGTTGGACAATATACCACGCTTCAAAAACATACTCTCCAAAACTTTATACTTATATAAGAATACATGTACTCAATCCAGTTAAAAAAAAAAACTCTCAATAATATCGAACCCACCTCGAACCGCCCAAAAACGACCCGATTCACGTAAATCCGATACCACTCGAACAACTACACTCGGTGTGTGCACGTACATCACCAATAAGCATATACATGTCGCACACTACACAATGTAACCCAAAAAAGAGGAGTACCTACATTCCCATCGCGCCCAGCCCCGACTAAAGCAGACCGCGCGCGTGCTCTGAAACGTCAAACTCGCGCCTCTCTCGGGCACATCTTACACGTACATTACCCGCAATGTATGCACACACACACAAACTCGAAAAATCTATGATGCGCACGTAGGGTCCACCTGTTGTCGACTATACCACTCGGACATATACACACACACGGCAGCAGAGAGCGCGGCTCTTGGGTGGTCCCGGTTCCGCGCCGTTATAACCTCTTCAGCGACTGGCTCTTTCTCTCTCTCCCGGGTGTGCTTCTAGTTTCGTGCATATAGTAGGAGGAGAAATGCACGGTTCTCGGGGGGCATTTCGCGCGCTGTAAAGGTACGACACGCGATATATGTGCAGTGCAGGTACTCTGCCGGCGGGTACCGTTAAAGGGAACCGATCGCCACACGCTTGCAGACCGGAAAAGGAAAGGAAATGGGCTTATATTTGAGCCGCAGGGGGTGGTTTACATGTCGGCCGATCAACGTGTTTGTCTAACAGGATTGTATTTTACTGCCAATACGTTTTGTGCGCAGTTGCGAACTATTTTCCGATAAATATTCAGAACTGCGACACGCAGGCGCTCGAAAATGATTTACCACTGCGTTTATTTTTTTTTTTTACTTCCATAAATATTCATAAAGAACTACGGAAGGCGTTCTTCTGCACTCACCGATATTTACATCTCGGACCAACACCGATGCTAGCTTCTGCTGCAAATTCGTGTTGCAAAATCTACCACGCAAGCCTATATCGCGATGCTGCGTGCCTCTTGAAATACACCCATCGATTCATTCACACCAGCGGAGCCGTATTATATACATACACGTAGACGCGCGTCATGTGACGCAACTCCATCACCTTGCGCTCATACAGACATACTTACACCTGCATATCATCGCGAAAACGCGGCGCCCAACTACCTCTCTCTTTCTCTCGAGGCGCAGCGCGCGCTTAATTAAAGTGGATTCCTCCGCGCGGTATTCGCCTGTGCCTCCGCCGCTCGTCGGAAGCATTCTTGACCCCCTGTCCCTTTACTCTCTCGGATACACGTACACACGTATGTATATAGGCGACGCACACACGCCGCCGCGCGCACGGGGGATTCCGTTATCTCGGCCGCCGCCGCTGCTGCTGCTGGCGAGAGGAGATAGTGGAACGAATGGAGGAATGAGAACGACTGGTCCGCTTCGACTCTCTGCCGGATACCTATATACACCTTCTCCGATCGTTTTGTGTATGTGTTAAGCTCTCCGGTAGTTTACGTTTCGGTGTATTTGGATATTATATAGTTTTAGGTTCAGTTTTCGAAGTGTATATTTGACTTTGCGTGGGTTTGTCGATGGTCTCTGAGAATGTATAGGATGTGGGGTTTGAGATAAGAGCATGATTCAATTTTTCATTTTTTTAAATGAGCTGGGTATACGGCTTTTTAAGTCTTTAGAAATCAGAAAAAGATTACTTTATGGTCGTGTTCTATATCATAAATCGTATGCTATCTATACTTTGAATTAAAATAACTGTACTATTAGAGGGCATTCGAGCATTAAGTATTCCTTAATTATAGAATAAAATAGTATTGAGTCGAACGAATGTTACAAAATCATGCACAAAATTTAACGAACAACTATACTTATTTTCAAAATATCGCAATATAACTATCCAATAAAACTCATCCGATAATCCCGCTAAAACTGGTCCTCGCGCATCATCACAGGTGCACGTCGGGCAGCTTCATCCGTGTACCTATATAGGAAGTTTGGCCAAAGGCGAGAGCGTATGAGGTTGACGTCCGGGCCTCGCGCTCGCCGGCGCCGCCAACATTCCGACGCGCGCTGCGGCCATCGTCCCTTGAACCAAATTCGTCGCTGACCCTTTCGCCGCGTGCGCTTTATACATATATGCACTGCACGGAACGCAGTGATCGTTTTAAATGCTTTCGATTGGAACACTTTGAAAAGGGTATAGTTTTTCAGTTGAACGACTGATCTGGATATACACGATAATTGTCTATTACGCGCACGGGATTCCCGGCAATCATATAGAAAGCCTATATGTGTGTAATCTTCCGGAATAGCTGTGGTTCGCCGATACGGCGCGTATATAGGAAATCTGCGATTTCTTGAGTAGGTACCGCCCGATCCGCGTTTATACGAGATCATCGGCTCTGTCTGGTATATTAAAGTGAATGCTTATTGCGCACAGTGTGTCGATGGCGAGTAAATTAACAGCGCGGAAGCGTGTGAAAATGAGATTTTCTCACATTGAAGGTATATTCCGTGAAGTTGTACGATTCTTATAGCTTATTCTATTTTGATTTACCTATATATAGAATTTCGCATAATACAAAGTACTATACGCTCGCAAAAAAATATTGATTGTAAGTATACCGGTGTAAAAAAAAAAAAAGAAAACTTTGTTCGCTGATGAAATAGGTGTTATTGTCGACTTCATTATCTAAATCAACGAGACGTGTGTGTATTATAATTAATTATAGCGAGAGTGTGAGTTTATCAGTAAAAGTAAAGCGGCCGCGTGCGTTTGGTGTATGATTCATTTAGATTAACTCTCCGTTTTAATTTGTGGTTATATACACTGCTTGCAGTAAGTGATTGCTAACAGGAGTATTAATAGCCTATTATACTATATATTGTTCGTTAATTATATCTAACCTTATACGAAAGCCTTATATTACATGATTAAAATGAACGTTAATTCAATAACTTCTTAAGTGTATAAATATCAAGAATATTAACAACACAAAATCAAATATACTTATATAATTTGAGAGCACGACGCTACTGTGACCGGAAGCAATTACATAATTCAAATCGTACTATACGTTGAAAATTTTATTTTTAGCTTTTGAAAATTACAAGCACTAATGGCCCCGCGCCGCGGATTTAGAGTTCGAACACGTACAGCGTTAAAAAGAAAAAGAAAGAAACCATTGGAAGCCATCCAACGCTAGACGGAAAATTTCAACTCGCCATATCACACAACGCAGTCACAGTCTGCTATAGACTTCGTCACTTTTTCGTTTAACTAAATTCATCCAAAGTACTTGAAAAATTACGCAAAATTTCCGATCGCTTACACAACGATCGTTCGCGTGCACTTGACAAGCATGAAATTCGTCCACCAACATCTCGCAAAGATATACAAACGGAGACACATCATCGCCGCTATAATAGCGCGAATAAAACTCGTGCGGCTTCTCATATATGCGTCGTCGATAAAACTGACAAAGAAGTTTTTATTTACCGTATACGCATCGGTCCCCCGTGTGTATATATTATTCTCTGGAACCGCTCGAGCTCCGCGTTATCTTATCTCTCTCGCTAAAAGGCTGAGAGAGCGGTGGCTAGCTCCCCGTGCGGCTCGCGCACAATATATATATGCCTCTTACTGTCTCGCATAGCAGCTGATGGTGTCGAGTTTCGCAAGCCCAATGCACTTTTTTTCCTTCGCGGACTGTGTACGAGTATCGCTTTTGCGGAAAGAGAGAGAGAGAGGGGGAGACTGCATTCGCCGCGAGTCTCAATTGGGATTATCGACCTTTCATGCGGCCGCGTAAACATAGGCGTTATATGCGGGCCCCGCTGCGTTCTATACAAACGATCGATTAGTACTTAATATTTATCGTGAAATATATATAACCTGTTTGCGCGGCCGCGCGTGCGTAAGAGTGCGTAGCGCGAAAAATCGGCCGCGTAATAATTTTATTCGCGCGAGTGAGAACGGTTAAGGCCCGCGTTCGCAAACGCCGCGGCTGCTTTATAGGTTGAATAACGGGATGGCTTATGCAAAAAATCGAACGAACGGCACGTTTGTGTGTGTGTGTGTATACGCGCGTCGCCGAGAGTGTAAACGGCGCCGGGTATATAAAGTGTACACTGAGAGGAGAAGAAGAAAAATGTGAGTGCTTTTGAAAATCAGAGGGAGAAGAGGCTGGAATATGACTGAGGATTTTTGCGGATTTTTGGCCCCGGCTGAGTATGTGCGGCTATAAATGTTGCTCGTTCAAGGACGCGTTTAGTCTAATTTTAAAAATAGGCCTGAACGAACGCGCGTGGGAACGCAATATTCGTGCAAAAAAAAAATTTTTACTAACGGTTCGCGTTTCTGCTATAATATAAACGTCGAGTGCATCGCGTTACGACAGTGTGATAATTTTCGGTTCAGAAGGAAATTTTCTAGTCCAGAAATATATCGTGTTTATTTAAAGGCACTTAAGTGTGCCGAAATCTCAGCTTTCGACGAATTAATTCCAAGTGTTTCGGAAACGCCGGTAGGCGCGAGGAGAGTTAGCAGTCAATCGGAATCGAAAGGGGACGGACACAATAATAGCTGCGCGCGTGTGCAACGGGATCCATTCGCGTCATCTGCTTTTAACTATTAATAAAATCCCGGAGAGCCGACCGTTCTATTTTCGCAGCCGAAAACTATAATATAACGCTCTCGGGACAGAGGTCAGGCGCCTCCAAACTTTTCCTGCTTTTCTTTCAAATATTTATATACCTCGTGGGTATCTGTTCATTATGTGCAGATTTAACGACTAATTTGTAATTGGAAACAATTGTGCAAGGAATATTTTTAAAAGCGTTTAAAAATAACGTGTGGATGATTTGGAATATTAATAAGATTATAGCGGGGTGGTGAGCTGAATGGAGAGAATATACAAATGTTTTTTCCAATATTCAGGACAAATTTGATTAAGCGCGAGGGTCAACGTTTTATTCTCTGCGAGGAGAGATACACCGAGCGAAGCGTGCACGTAGCAGTATCAGTGTATATAGTCATTAAAACGGTCTAGCTTGCAGAAATTAAAGAGCAGCGTAAGCTGTCCTCTACTGCGCACTCAATGAACTACAGTGGTCAAACCTCTGTTCTACATATCCCCTTTATATTAAACCCATCCACAAAAAGAAAAAAAATTTGGCAATCGCGTCAAATCTCCTCCGTTCCTCCACTACATACCACTCCCACACTGTTTTCCATTTTCGTCACAGCATATCGCGAAATTCCGCGAATCACTTCCGAAATCATGACCATACACACCTTCCTCTCCGCGTACGCGACCCACTGCCTGATCCTCACACCGCGCCGCTTATAACCTATTCGAGGGACGATTCCACGTTCTCTTTAACCGTTAGCCATTTAGCATAACTTCGTGTCCGCGCGTGCGCGACTCGCCTTCCTCCTTTTTACTTTTCCCGCGCGCGCGCGTGTTTTTATCGCCGCCGAATCGCGATTCCTTAATGGGCGATCGGCGCGCGCCGATAAAATTCCGGCTCCTCGCGCTTCACTGACGACGATGATGATGATGATGCTGCGGTAGGATATATATATACGCGCGGAGGTGTAATTATTGTCTCTCTCTCTGGGTTTGTGTGTGATTCAGCGCCGCCGCGCGAGGTTTATTAATTCGAAGCTTCTAGCTTTTTATATATCGCGAGGGGATAGAGCGGCATGAGGTTTCGGAGAAACAGTGATTTTTGCGTTACGCTGTGCTGGCGCAGTATATAATATGATACCGTTGACGTGAGGCAGTAGGTACAGTAAAAATTGCACGGTTGCGGAGGTTTTTCAGAACGCGCGCGTATTATACGTATTATATTATGTATGTAATTAAGTTGATCGCTCGCGTACGCGGTTAGACTACTTTTGATATTCGCTATGGTAAAATATGAGGCAATTATAACTCGCCGAAGTAATTCATTATCCTATTAACCCTAAACTATTACGCGTCTAATAAATCAGTAGCGGAAAATCGCCGGAACATATACGCCAATGACGCCGGGACAAGTGGCAATTTACACTTGTACCACACAGGGGCGGGACACGTTTTTACGAGGCGCTCAGAGCATCGATCGAACGCGTTTTCAATCTTCCGAGTCGCAAATTACTAGGTATCTTTATTTTCGATGCTTCTCAAGTTCACAAAAAAAGCTCATGAGAACGCATTTAAATACGAGATGTTTCATAACAGGTCGTTTCATCTCGCGTGTGATTATGCCGTACACGATTGAATTTGCAGTCTCTCTCTCTCTCTCGTGCTTCGAGGAAATGAGAAATAAAATTACGTACGATGCGAATGCTATACATATATTGAAGATTACCATCACGGTTTATATGTATATATAGAAAAGTATAACCAATTATAAGCTATGTACACCGGTTAATCGATAGACCGTGTATTATGCCTAATTAAATCCATTTTTTTGTTCAACGATTGCGGCAACACACCTCCAAAAGCCGGATAATTAATTACAAACATCTACCAAAGCTATCCCTCCAATAATTAAGACACGGGAATCCCTGAATATTATCCTTTCGCCCGTCAATTAACCCGTACAACTTCTACACACACGGCGACGCTCGACGACAACAACACACAAAGTAAGTACGCGCGCAAACAAGATTTCGACAACACGTGTGTTGTGTCCCGATAAAATCAGCCGAAAAAAAGAGCGCATTCCCCGTCACAACCTGCCGCCGCGACTTTTCCCCGCCCGCGCGAGAGATAACCGTCGAGAAAGTCGGCGGTCCACGATCGCGCAGAGTCGAGACTCACTCTCTCCTCGTCCAGCGTCCTGTGCATGTGTGCATTGCATTGTAAAAGGAGAGAGAGAGAGAGCGGGAGAATTGTCCCGCATTCCGTATGAACCGTCGCCGCTCTCTCGCCGCAGCGGAAGGTCGTGGCCGAAGTAACGGATCATCGTCGCGGTATATGTATAAGCACGCGGCGCTGTACATGCATTATGTGCCTTCTCTTTCGCACATGTGTGTATGCTTCATTTCTTTCAATATAGGAATAATAATATGCGAGAGTCTGAATATCGTGACTATCGTGACGGCCGTTGATTAATAAATCTTCAAATATGATCTCTTAAGACCCCCGCGAGAGAGAGAGGTCCACTTGCCACCCGGCCCCATCGATCTTATTCCGCTGCGGTGGTTCTCTCGGCCCCCTTTCATGATCCACTATATACTCGCCTCTTCTCCCGGGCCGCCCGGGTAAAATATATATTTTCGGAGCCGAGAAGCAGGAGAGAGAGAGAGAGAAACCGTTCGCCACCGCCGATATGATTTATCGCGCGGCCTCCTTCGAGTTATAATGCCGGCTCTATTCCTCGCGGTGCAATTGCGATACTCGGGTAAATTGGATCGCGACATACATGCTCCGCCCGCCCGCGCGCGCAATGCCGGAAGGGTCTTCCGGATCTATATGGTGGACGGCGATTGGTGTGGAAGGTCGCGCGCCTTACGAGTGCGTAGGTTTATGAGGATTTTGTTACACGGGCGTACAGGAGATGAATTGGGAAGGTGGTAGTTTTGAAGATGTGCTATAAGTGTAGTAGTGTGAATGGTTTGAAAAGTTATAAGTATTATTTGAAGGAAAACTTCCATTTGAAAATATCTCAACTGGCAATTGCGAGAAAATCAATGCGAGATCGTCTGAGTCATGTCTTTATATATAAAAATTACTTACGTAAAACGAGAACAGAGTTTATTGCAGGCTCCAACAGCGTATATATATGCTTTAAAATCAGATAACTGTTTGATTACTCGGGACGTAAAGTGATTTATAAAAGGCCGTTATTTGAAAGGTTGTTTTTATTAAATCTTCTTCTCCCGTGCATTGTGTGTTATTTAAACGTGTGATTGACAGGTGTTGGATATATCGGAAAATACGAGGCGAAATTGCTTCTATAGATTATTGAAACAGTTTGTAAATAGACTGACTCCTGTACAATTAAAGTGACACTTAATCACTGTAATGATGGTTTTTTTGTGATAGCGCACGGTGGGTGCAATATAAATCAAATTAAAATTGCACTAGCTATATCTTGTAATTATTCATAGTATACAAAACAGTATAACCTTGTATATTCCGATGTTATTCTTTCGTAATGAAAATACGACATGGAAATTGTCGATGGTAAAAAATTTTACGAATATAATAACTGACATTATAATTAACGCTGGTTACATGTGAAATAAGGTAGTATTGTACAAATGATACGCTATAATTTTTTTACTCAATATAATTGTAAGCTTGTAAAAAAAAATGGTTAGTACACTTATACATAACATCTAAACTTTCTAATTTGAGCAATTGCATTTTTTTTCACGTTCCAAAGCCTGAGAAATATGCGTCAAAATAATATACATCCCGATACGGAAACGACGTTCACTTGGTTATTTCATGAACCCCCATTGCTAATTATTACAAAGCCTATATGTAATAATAACACACTTGATTCTGAAATGAAAAACCCGAAATATCGTTATGATTTTCGTTACCAACCACCGGAACCTATCCCAAAAAATCTAACGATCAAGAAACCCCCGTTCATTCAATTTCCTAATTCCCCTAAAACCGGCGTTTTAAACACTTACAAAACGCTGCTCTCGATTATTCATATACTCTTCCCTCGCGGCGCGTCGATTTTCTCACCGCCGCGTAACCTTGCATAACCCAGAAAGGCGCCGGTATTTCCATAAACCCGCGCGATCTCCCGTAAAAGCCAGCCAACGAACGGCTCTTTTTGCTCTCGCGCTTTCGCATGCTGCGAAAACTGTGCCGCGCGAAGGAAAAACGACGCGTTATATATATGAATTACGAAGAGTTTTGCCGTCCGGGAAACCAGGCGCCAGACGCAATTATCGGCCCGCGCGAGGTGCTAACTTTCCTGGAGGATGAGCTGCAATTATATTACACGAGTGTATAGCGGCATGGCGTTGTGCACCGTTTTTGCATCTGCACGTGTATGACGTCTTTATTGAGGTATTAGTTAGCTGCTGCCACTGAGCGATGTTGTGCGGAGCGCGCACTAGTTAATTGTTATTGGGCTTTGTGTCTCTTTCCGAGATGCGGTCGCGTTTCGCTCGTTCTCACGTGCGGTGCGGAACGAATGTCAGCGGGTTTGTTCGACGCTGGATATATATTCTATGCAAGAAGATTATAGTTTTAGCTTTGGTTATTTCCTTCTTTCTCTTCCAGAACCCAAGCACCAACCAAAATGATGTCATAGCCCTGCGACCACTACTAAAAACCCACTTTCACGCGAGGAAATTTAAATTCCAAAAACTCGTACATTACTAAATTAAGGCTCACTGTCGTACACACGTGCCTCCCGCCTCCGAAATATAAACGCATAAATCCTTATAGTCTTGCCCAAGCGCGGCGGCTCCGGTGAAAATTCACGTCAGAAGTCGACGGCCCGTGACTCTACACGCCAACGCGATGATTTTGTCCGCGGCGTGTGTGCTCGTATATTGCCAAAGTTCCCTCTTTCATCGCCGTTCGAAGGCAATTTATATGCAAGAGAGACAAAGCAGCGTCGCGTATGCGTAAATTATCGTGAGCATCACAAATCAGCCGGGCGCTAAATGGTCTTCGCTATTATTTCTGGAATTATACGTGCCGCGAAATTATGCTTTAGAGCGAGAGTTGCGCTGCTCGAAGTATAACTACGCCGATTCGTATATATAATAAAGTAATATCGAAGATTACAAAACTCGCGTAAATTTAAGTTTACCAATAATAACATAAGGACTTGCTTCGAAATAAAACATTAATAATACATATAATACAAGGATCTTTCCATGTCAATATTTGCCTTCCTTTTTAACATCGTATATAATACAATTATACATTCAATCCTTACACCTCTCATCGCGTTCATTACCCCACCGCGACGTATAATCCATGATCCCCATCACAGAACCGGCAACGTCGCCGCGCCCAATGTTCCATAAGGAAAAAACAACTTTCCACATCGCATCTCAGCCATCCTCCGCGAGCGAAACCCACACACACGATACTCCAGCTACGCGATATATATCTATATATCCCCGTACGAAAATCCTATCTTGAGAGGAAAAAAAAACCAGTCCAAGAGGATGAGGTAATCGTCGTCGTCGTCGCCGCGATCTGGCCGAATTAGGCTGCCGTCGCTGTTGATCTCCGGAACGACAGGCCGTCCGAAAACGGATAGCCATCGTGTGTGCGCCCACGCGAGCAGCTGTCGCGTGCTCTCGTACCTTTAGCGTTTCTATTGTTGCGTGATTTTTGAGTGTGAGAGGGATATTTTCTGGGACAATAATGTCGCGTGAATGAATGGAGGGAAAAGGTCCAGGTGGTTGGTGACGGGGGGAAGGTTAGGATCAGAGGGATGCTGAATTGTGGAGTGTGGGAAGTGGGCCGATTCGTGGCTTATTTTGGTCATGACACGTTCGAGGATTTTATTAAAACAATTATGAGATTTATGGGTTCGTTGAACGTAAAATTGTTATTTACACATATATGTAGCGAAAAATTGAATGGGGGCAATGACACTTCTCAAATAACGAATATCATGACTGAACGAAAATTATTATACCGTTACCTTATTAACATTAACAGTGTATTTAAATGAATTCATTTCATCTATATAGTGACTAATCCACGTGGTTAGTTCACCGGTTACGCTGTCTATGACAGAATAAATAATGACATTAAAACTTATTCTCAATTCACCAAATCATATTATAATAAATCTTCAAAGCCATAACGATTCTTTCTCTTTCTCGTTCTAGTTCCTGCAGAACCTGGGCAAAGTCGACCGGACGGCCGACGACATATTCGACGAGCACCTGCAGAACTTCACGAGGCAGCAGAACGCCGCCAACAGACTGCAAAAGGAGTTCAACAACTACATCAGATGTGTCCGAGGTAAGAGTCGGATCTCTCTATGTCTCTTTCCTCTTCCGCGCAAACAAAAGCCGGACACACACATACCCGCGGCAGGCCGTGTCGCCTCTTGCGCGACTCTATACGCACGGGCTTCTATATTTATACGTGCGGAGACGGCCAGTCGGCTGCGCGAGCAGCGAAAGCTCCTCTGAAATTAACGCGCGAGAAGATGCGACGCGACCTGGGGGCCGCCGTTATTGCGTCACAGTATGCGTGTGCGTGTCTGTGCGATGACCCCCTTTGCACAGCGTGCGTGACGTAGCCGATTTACGGGAGCAGCACCTGTGGTGCCGACGAGAGTCCAGCTGTGGTACAGAGAAAGAGAGTTGTTGGATGGGAATGTTTGGTTGGCGGATTGATGGAGGAGGGACATTTTTGTTCGGGGGAGGTGTTTTGGTCGTCGCGGTCGCGGGGTTCCGGAAAGCTCGGCTGTATTTTTAGACGACGCGATGACTGTGTGTGGGTGCAGGCGTACTCGGGGGATATCGAATACAGGGGCTGGAATTTTGTCAAGACTTTTGGTAGTTTATACTTTCGTTTGAATGATTTTTTAAAAAGTAAATAGAAAAAGAATTGAATATAGGTGCAGAATTAGCTACAAATTGTAGTTGATTGGGGTTGGAAGAGATTGTCCGTATTATGTAGTTAAATTAATTGGATTTATACAGTATGAATAATAGGAGTTAACACCATGGGATAAATTATAACGTGTTACATATTCATTCGATACGAATCGAAACTTACAATTCGCGTGTACGTTTACACAGCTGTCCGAACCTGTTTTTTTACATAAATATATGAAAAACAAGCCTTATGTACTTAAGATAATTACATTATTATCAAAACAAAAGAAGCTCCAAAAATATCAGCGAAAAAAGACGTGCTACGAGCCAGCCAGCATTAGGTACCTCAGCACGAAAACTATATTTTCACAAGAACGAGAACCGGCAGTTTACACAAACACTTACTTAAAGTTATTTACCAAGCTGAGAAATTTCGATATTCAATTATGTAACGCCACGACGACGGCGGCGCTCTTCATGTTCCCGCGGCATTGTAGCTGAGATTTCTCAATGCTCGTTGTACAAGTTCTCTCCGCGGGTCTAAATTATTTATACTTCCACAACAGGTTGAATTAAATGAATTTTTCACGCCGGATATATACTACGCGAGCGACCCAGTTGTTATACCCGCGCTTAAGAGAGAAAAAAAAAAGAACGTCAACTCCTTTTGCCTTAGTAAATATAACGTCCCATAACAAAATTGATAGTCATATAATTGAGTTATAAAACGCGCGCTTGCATTAATATACTTTATCGCGGTTGCTCCCGCGCGATAGATTGTTATTCCCTCTTTGCCAATCGCGCTCTCGTGTATGCATACATAATCCCAATAAATTAATGCGCGGCAATCGGAAAGGCGCTGTATATACACATCGGTCTGAAAAATAAGGCGCAATTAGAGCAGCCGTTAGTTCACCGTTATATCCTTGCTCCCCTATGTATATATATTATACCAGATCTAAAAATCCACCCCTCTTATCTCGGAACCATCCCGGAAGATACAAACACCTATACCTCTCTCCACAATCGTGACACAAACACATACACACACACATATATCGCGAAGGCCTTGGACGCTTGCCTTATCTGCTGTTGCTGCTTCGGCGCATGCTACGTCGCGCAGGTGAACGCACTTCGCCGTGTGGAAGTAGGCCGGGAAAGTCTCCTCTCTCTCTCTCCGATCGCGCGCGGAGGCTGAAAAAATCGACACGCGCGCGCGCGCGAGGAGAGACGTATCGGCGCATTGGTTGCTCGTGCAAATGTATGTGTATATAGTTTTTTGAATGAATATATATAAGGTTTCGAGGCTGACAATAGGTTTGTTGTTTATCTCCCGCCCTTCTTTTTCTTTTTTTTTACGATGGGTATACATGAAAGGAGTGTTTGAGTTCTATCCCGATCGTGGTTTCGCATAAATACATTATATAGTCGTCTCATTTAAATGGCACATATTTTTAAAACACTATTTTTAAAAACGTATAAGCGAGTGAAAAAAAATAAAAAACAAAAATCCATTTGTAAATATTACCTCTTATGAAAACCTACATACCTACACATAATCGATCAACTCTCTGCTTAATGTAAATTGATACAGCAATTCTCCGTCTTAGCTCTGCACAAACCCGACACTGAAGTTAGCAGCTCAAACTTGGCAGTAGCTGCCAAGGACAAGAATGGCCCAGGTGGGTGCCCCGAATCAAATTTTTTTTTTTTTTCAATTATTGTAATTATTGACATATTAATAAACCAAATTAATCTATAAAAAATGTAAGAAAAATTTGTTTCGAGAGCCGCTCTATGAGTCGAAGCTGCTAACTTCAGCGTCGTCTTAACAAACAGCATCTTATTACCTTCTATATAATAATTTACTTCTCCTACATTATACGCACCTTAGATTTTATTCACGCGCCTTGCACGACAATCCCTTATCAGCACCGGCGCTGACCCTTATCTTGGACTTTGCAACACCGCAACTATTTCCGCTACGCTAACCCGAAAACGCTCTCTTCTCCGCTCGCTTCGGACACAAAAACACTTACACACTATACCTTATCGCCTATGTAACGCTCGCGACAATTCTCGTAAGCTCCTGTGATTGTATACGGTACCTTCGCACACATCCTAGCATCAAGAGAAATTTCTTCTCTCGTCGCTGTTTGTTTTAGATAATGGACACCGCATGAATATTCAGCGCGATCGACGCGGCGGCTAAATTTTACAGCCGCGCGCCGCCAACAGGGTCACGAGCAAACTGGAATGCAGCGGCCGCATATGTGTGTCTGCGCGGTTCCCCCCCGTCCGCGCGCGAAATAACTTACTCTCGCGTTAACGGCACTGTGGTAATATATATGTAAAAACAACCTAACCGCGCGTTTACGATGCCGGGAAAACTGGAAGAGATATAGACACACAGGTGTGTTACGTCAGGATAAAAGTGTAAGGCTAATGAATTTTCCCTCAGCGCCGCCCGCCCCGTTGATTTATAACTTATTATTTCGTGGTTGGAAGGAAAACGAAACCGGCGCGTTATTCTTTTTTCGTTTCTTAAGCGAACCGCTGTTACGTTTACGGAGTATAGAAAGTTTTTTTACGCGCGACCTTTGAAACAGGCAACGAACAATGCGGCCATTTCTTGCGCTCCCGACGCACAGTATACTCTAAGGCGCCGTTTGTTTTTGCTCAGAATTTTCACGGGTGATCCGCGCGCTCATATATACTTTCGATTGTATATAGCTTATAGAACCGCGAATTTCGTATATAAAATATACCAGGAAACCCAATATCATATAGAAATGGAGATGAATGAGCGCCGTATTATATATATGTTGTTGTTTGCTTTGCAGCGCTGCAGCTGGCCTCCAAGTCGCTGATGGACTCGCTGAACGAGATCTACGAGAGCCAGTGGAGCGGCCACGATATGCTCTATGTGCAGGCACAGAACCTCGACATGCTCTGGCAGGATTTTGCCCACAAGCTCGCCGATCAGGTCCTCGTGCCGCTCAACACTTACCAGAGCCAGTTCCCCGAGATGCGGGTGAGTTGAGACAAAACCTTTCACCTTTCTTGTCGTTCAAGAATTCGGTGGAAAATCGCAGGAAAATCTTTTCCTGAAAGTGAAAGTCAATTTTCCGGGATTTATTGTTATATCGTGTCGAACGATTTTTTTTTCTATCAAGTATATATACAATTAAAGAAGATTTAGTTATTCCAAATTTAAATTCAACTTTGTCGTTGTTATTCAACTCGAGACGCGAATTGCTCTAAACATAGACTATACTCGCATTCCCCTTAATTCCACCGAATTCCCAGCCCCTTCCACGCAGCATCGATTTTTCATACGCCTCGTGTCCCGAACCATCGCAGATCGTTCACTCCTAGCTAAAAAGACTACACGACGTCTCCGACGCCGCATCAATCCGCGTCTCGGCCGGTCGTTCACCCTTTCCCTATCCAAATCCGTCCCCCTCCGATAGCCCAAACGCACACGAGCAACGCGAATTAAACCTTCTTCTTCTTCTTCTACTTAGAAAAAGATCGACAAGCGTGGCCGCAAGCTCGTGGACTACGACAGCCAGAGGCACAACTTCCAGTCGCTGCAACACAACCCGAAGAAGCGCGACGACCTGAAGGTATCGCGTGGCAAGGAGTTGCTCGAGGAAGCCAAGCGTACGTACGAGCAACTCAACTCGGAGCTGCACGACGAGCTGCCCGCTTTGTACGACTCGCGCGTCCTCTTCCTCGTCACCAATCTGCAGACGCTCTTCGCTGCCGAGCAAGTCTTCCATACCGAAAGTGCCAAGGTAAAGCTGCCTTGATGTTGTCGATTTAAAGAACCGAGTCTTGGAATGGCTACTGCTGTGGCTTTCAGACGACGACGATGACGACGGGGAATGCAGTCGTCGTCGTCGTCGTAGTTGGTGTTGTTGTGTGCGAATGTGGACGCGAATGGCGCCGGCTTTCTAGCCTGATGCCAGAAGGAGAAACGCCGAGAGGAGAGACAGAGAGATTGATTTCTTTTTACTCCTTTCGGCGCAATTATGCGGTTGCTACTCTGTAAGTAGTATAGTCGTTTCGGGAGGAATTTTTACTTCCCGTTTCGACGGGAACGACGACGCGGAGGTATTTCGTTTTATTGCCCGCGCGAAAATGTTTACGTACCTGCAAAATTGGTGCTTCCACTACGAGTGATTGATTTTTATTGAATATCGGCATATATTGGATATTTTAGATGAATATATTTATAGAAATGTGTGTCTAACTTTTCACTTTATTCTTGCAGGTTTACTCGGAACTTGAGGCGATAGTCGACAAATTGGCCAACGAGAGCCAACGAGGGTCGTACACGCTGAAAAAGAATTCAACCGCTCAGTCGCCCAAGTCACCGAATGCGAATTCCTCGTTAGTACACCGCTTTGTTTTATTTCCCATGTCTGAACATTCCGTACTAGCAGCGCAGGACTGATATTTTCCTTTTATAGCGACACTCTGTTAATTGATAACAGATGATTTCATTTAATTTTCACAAGTTTCCAAATTCTTATATTACCATTTGTTTCTCGTATAATATTTTTTGTAATTACTTGTGGAACGCAAGACACTATATTTAAAAAATTACTTTTTCCTCATATTATGTAAGCAATTCGAGTATTTTAAAATTGAAAGAAAAAAAAACTTCCAAAGTCTCGATTCAGTCCTGTTTTAATGCAACTATATTTCGTAAATCAACACGTCATCGCGTACTAATGATCCCCTTTATTTTCAGACTCATCATCAACACGCAACCACCGCAGAACAACGTCTCGGCAGGTAACTAAAAAAAATGAATCCATCACGACTAATAACACTTTCGTTCGTGAAGCAAACATAGAAAAACAGAAAGCCAGAGAGAGAAAAAAGATACTCGAAAAAGAAAAGCCGTTGTTGTTTTTGTGTCTTGTGTGCCTAACACGACTTCTAAGTGTCATCATCATCTTCTTCTTTTCTTAAACGCCGATAACGCGTTGTTTGTCTTTTTTTATTTAACTTCAATCTCATAATATAATCTGTTCTCTAAACTCGTGAATAATCCGCTGTTATTTGTGGAAAAACTTGACGAAAAGAGGCATCGACGAGGAAAAAAGTATCGGCGGAGGTGTATACATCTATAAATATATACACGCACGGGAGGAGGGGGTGTGTGAAGAGTGTGCGTGGTTTTTTCTTGTGCCTCTCGTTTTGCATTACAGCCAACCATCTGGACGACTCGACGCCGGCGTCGCGCGAGGACTCGACGATCGCGCCGCCGCCGGCCGCCCAGCTGAACGGCAACGCTAATAACAGCACGAGCGCTAACAGCAATGATAACTCCTCCTCGCTGAATAATCAGAACGCACCGGCGTCGCCCAAGACGGGCAAGGCCGCGCTCGCGAAGCGCGGCGTTGAGGAGCTCTACGACATACCCGTCGGTGAGTAGTTGTCAGGTGGATCGTGCCATTGGCGACACGCGGCGGGAGGAACTATGTCGTTTGGGAAAGTTATATTACTTGCCGGCGAAAGGAGAAATCGAAAGCTAATATTTTTTTGCTGGCTGTAGATAATTGATAATAAACGAGAAAGAAGATTTTCACCTATTCTCAGTTATACGTAGATTCTCTGTAGATTTTTAAAGATTTTTTGCTAAAGAACTAGATTAAAATTAATTTGCAAATATCAAATGGGAAAATACAATTTACTTTTTAGCCACTGCCATTTACAGAATGTTTAAGTAAATAAATTACAAGCTATAATAAAAAATTGATGTTCACAATGGACAATGACATCGTCTCCAATGGCATTTCCTAATCAGAGATTAATCATCTGACAGAACAAAAAAAAAAAAAACTCCAAAGAAAATGACTCTGTGTCACCCACTCTGAACGTTTGTTTCTTCCGCCTACGCAATTCGCCTGCCAATTTGCCTGCCACGCATGTGTATATATACATTATTGAAATTACATAAATGTTTATCGTGTAACAAAAATATCATATGTTATATAATACAATGTTGATCTAAAAAGAAAAACAAATACTCATAATAATAAACACATAAACAAAACCAGTGATTAACCATCCTCATGGCGGCAAATTGAATCCTTTTAGACGCGGAATATGAAAATGGTATCCATTTATCTGCAGGGGCCACCACCGACAATCTGCCGCCGGGTGTGCTCTACAGGGTGAAGGCCACCTACAAATACACTCGCGAAGACGTGGACGAGCTGTCGTTCGACGTCGGCGAAATCATTCGCGTCATCGAGTACGACGATCCGGAAGAACAGGTTTGCGCGCCATTGTATACCTTATCTCGAAGCTCCGTGAGTCTGGAGGAGAGACTGAGAGAGAGAAATAAAGGAGGCGGAGCTGACTTTTTCAGAGACTTTCGAGTTATTCAAATTGTTGTGGAAACGAGGCGTCTTTCTGTATTACGAGCATAAAATTCGCTCGAGTGGAAAAATGTTTATCGATTGAGCGAGAATACTAAATTTGTTACACAATTGTTTCGTAAGATAATCGATATAAATATTTCATAAATTTAATTTTTTCTAAAAAGTCATTGTGAGAGGTTAATTATTTATAGAATAAAAAGTCAATAGCTATAAAAGGATGTAATAACGAGTCATTAAATTAAGCTTTGAAAATTGATAAGTTTTGTTGAAGAGAAATATGAATTTTGCCGGGGATAGAGTATTTCTTCTTAAACTAAATAGTTTACATGGAATTAAACTATTAAAATGTTTTAATTATTTTATTTATTTAATAATTTGAACGGGCATTAATGTCCTTTACAAAAGTGTATTACAAAAACAGTAAAAGATAACAAATTGAAGCGGTTGTAAATAAAAGAATAAATACATTTAATATTGCAATGATAGAGCTCTTACGGTTCCCTTATACATAGCAAGAGTCGCAGAATCGAGAACGGATTGGAGAAGAGTATTTCATAAACGCCATAGTCTATTAATAGAGGAATAAAAACCAACATTTGTAGACTGAGTGCCCTCATGTAATGTTCTATAATTTTGGAGTGACTTGCCTCTCATAAATGAAAGATGTTATTGTTTCACAATTTAAATAATTATTCTTTATATGTTAATATACGGTCATAATAGTAGTGTAGGGATTTAATTATAGTTTCCAAGTTAAAATATTTATACTCATGATACCATTGATACTTCATAATAGTCTCTCGAGTACCTACTTATATATCTTTATCATTTCCTTTGCTCTCTCTCAGACATTTTAACCAGAAAGACAAAAACGGATCCTCGAAAGCGCCTTTGCATTCACCCACTAACGTCCTTATTCTTATTCTTGCAGGAGGAGGGTTGGCTGATGGGCATGAAGGAGGGAACGACCGAGAAGGGCATGTTCCCGGCAAACTTCACGAAGCCCCTGTGAGCGCGCACTGGTGTGCCACCCCCGAATCATCGCCACGTTACGCACTCCACTACTCGCGGAGAAGAATAGGAAAGGAAAAAAAGACGCGCGCTCGTACACACGCATATGCGCGTGTCCCTATATATATATATATATAGAATGTATGTACACATCCCTCCTGAAGAGCGCGAGCGAGGCGAAGAGCTAGACAGCGACGACAGATACACAAGCCCCGCCGTCGCTCTCTTCTCCTCGACACGGTGTGTTTGAGCCTGGAAGAGGAAGGCGGAACTGCGAGACAACAACTGCTCTGCCGGAGGGTGCTGAACAGAGAGAGAGAAAGAGAGAGAGAGAAAGAGAGTGAGAGAGAGAAAAAAGAGAGAGAGAAAGAGAGAGAGAGAGAGAGAGAGAGAGAGAGAGAGAGAGAGAGAGGAACGCGCGATCGGTTTCGAAGTGCCTTAAGCCAGCCACTGTCTGTGCCAATCGACGACACGCTCGCGCCGTTGTCGTTAATATCCCCCCTCCCCCCAAATCCTGGCCCTCCAGTCTTTCTTTTATTTCTTTCCTACGTTGAGTCCTGTATGTTACTCATCCTATTTTTCTCATTTTTCCCATTCCCCCCCGTCTTTTTTTGTTCGCGTGAGTCTCGAGAAGTGTACACCGAGGGAGGAATCGAGCTCGCGGATTTCGTCACTATTCTTTTGTTATAACGATGCTTCGGTCGTAGAGTAGCGACTGTGTTTCGCCCGAGATGACGACTCTTCCCCCGGTGCGCCTTTGGAATTCTTTTTTTTTCTATATTGTATAACGTTTTGCGACGGAACATCGAAAGTAGTCGTCCGATACGAAATTGCGGCTAATTTGTTCTGCGGTTATTGCGAATTTGTGTATGCTATTAAAGATAGAAAGAGAGAGAGAGAGCCTGTGTGTGTATGTGTACGCCGTTGAGATTCTGCGTACGATATTAGCATATCATGGAGACGAATGCATTTCTATAGAGTGTTTCGTGCGAAGACTCGATTGGTTTTGCGTGCTCGTAAATTGATACTCGCCGATGATGACGACCGGATAAATTCGTCGCAATCTTGCGTTCAAGGGAACTTTTTGATGCTCCGTTGTGAATCCTGCTAACGGTGTGTATATGGAGCGAGCTCTACAACTCGCGTGTTTCGCCAATCAAACGATATATTTCATGAATTTTCAAAATAATTATGTATACGCGCGAGAGAGACACAAACATTAAGCTGCTACGTAAATTAAGCTACTGGCGATATAGCTACTATATGAAAGTCTATAATAATAAATTAATAATATTATTTTATGAATTTGTACATAGAACTACTTATAAATCGTAAGACTATTTTATTGAAGTGAGTCGTCAATGTTAAGCGTTTGGAGAGCAATTACATTTCTCGTCATTTATCCTCGGTACCCTTCTTTTTTTTTTTTTTTTTTCAATGGATGAGTCGCTGCGTGAATTTTATAGAGATGTATTTAAAACTTTGACGCCGTCTCGCATCAAACGGTTCACCAAATCAGTAAGGTCCAAGTATTCATTATATAATTTCTCGGCGAAATAACGCGTCCTACGCCCCCTTATCATTAGAGCGTAAAAAATGCGCAGCGTAGGCGAATAAGAAAGTATTCGATCAACTGAATGAAAATCCGCGATAAGGCGGATTACGTAGTCCATGAAATTTTATATATCGATTTCCTAGATTCTGTTTTATGATAATGTAACTTTGATTTTTTTGTTTTCTTTTCTACAAAACGCGTAGAAAGTATATATACGGCAGCTGCTAATCGTAAAACGTCTCGATGCGCTTATTGTATCGTGGCGAACGAATCGACTAAAACCACTTTGTCCTTACAAATTTACATAATAATATTAATAATAATAATAATAATAATAATACTTTATCGAAACTCTTGAGTATTGTATCAAACCATTTGTAATGAGTTGTACGACAATATTAACGTAAAAGAGAGAAAAAACAATAAAGCGAGTCAGTAAACGTCATGAACGAGTTCGCAAGTACGTTTTTATTCCGTTATATGATTTAAGAAACGACAGATTATAGTCAAGATGGATTGTTCTTTTATACAAATTGTCAAATGTTTAAGTTGAAAGATCGACCCATTGTTACGCCTGTTAAAAAAATAAAAAATAAGCAATCGAAAGAGGCTAAGATTACTGAATATCTTCTGCTACGATTACCTTTTTAGCGTTATCTGCGAGAGACCAATGTCCAAGAGACTGGCACGAGCCGATTGAAAGACATCGACGTGCTAAACGTATAAGACCATTTTTTACTTTTACAATGAAATTTTATAAGACTTTACACGTGCACCTTTTGTAATTCAATATATTCAAAAACATCCAAAAAAATATATGTCGCATTTGGTGAAATGTTGGTCCAATCGAGAAAACGCTGCTGACGTAGTCCCTAAGCGTATCTTTTTTCCTATACACTTACGAAGTAAACTCGAAACAGATGACGAAAAACTTGAGAGATTATATATGCAAAAAAAGTGAAAAAAGACATCGGTGTAACTCTGGAATCGATCGTTGTTATGTCGTTTGTCATATTTATGTCGTGTTGTCTAATTTTACTGTAGCCATACCTGCAAATATATAACCTTAGGAATAATTATAATGATTAAAAAAATAAGTAATAATTACAGTACAATAAACTAGCATGTGTCTGCTACTCAACTTTGTTTTTATTTACACGCCGCCCACGAACGTCCGGTCTGTTTATTACCACTACGATGATCCAAGGTGGAATCGCGCAACGACTCCGCTGGTATATAATCAGATTTTACGATTTTCCGAAAGCAGTGTGCGTATGAGCAACAAATTGCGGGAAGCCCTGATTTACGCTTAAAGCGGATTTGCTTTAGGAAAAGAAAAATGATGCCAAGGGCTTGACCGTGCCAAAGCAGAAATGCAAAGATTACGAGAATTTCTTGTTGGATATACTACGGCTAATCCAAATAATCAAGCTATAGATTCTATATTTACTAAACCTTCAATCGAGATTTGCATTCATTCCTAGGAAACATTTACTCGAAGAAAATAATGTCAATAAATTGTGAGCAAATGATAATAATAGAGATTTAAATTTTTATATGAAATACTAATGAATTAATAAGTGATAGTTTGAAAAATTTTATAGTTTAATAAGTATAATACAATTGCACAGCTTTTTCAAATTATGATTAGTTAGTAAAATAATTAATAATTGATATTTACTAAACATAACATGGGTTTGAAATTATTTTCCAATCATGAAATTTTGTAAAACATATTATATTTTACTTACCTAACTTGAAATTAAAGTTAATTACCAAGAAATATTGTGCATAACACAAGTCACGAAAGAAATTCGTGACTGCAATAATAGATATTATTATCTACACGAAAACAAATTTTTTTATGAAATGTTCAAACTTGTTTTTGAAGTATTTGTATATTTTAGTCCATGAAATATTCAATTTATTTCGGAAAGCAAAATCTGTTTGTAATATACTGTGGTTTAAAAAATATATTCTTAATGCCAGGCAGCTGGGGAGGGGTGTAATCCAATTAGAAGGATTCGCTAGAACTGAGCAGGGGTGTGGGTATTGATTTAAACAGAATTATTGAAAACTTTTCTTTACATAAGATAAAATTTAAAATAACGTATGTGAGCTGTATTGAATATATTTTCTATAAATGTTTCAAAATGCT
The DNA here is from genome assembly GCA_900474315.1 of Torymus auratus. Taxonomy (NCBI): domain Eukaryota; kingdom Metazoa; phylum Arthropoda; class Insecta; order Hymenoptera; family Torymidae; genus Torymus; species Torymus auratus. Next base: position 23,025 of record UXGD01000121.1, read on the forward strand.
GAATAATAAATTTAGAACGTTAGCAAATATTTGAAATATTACGTATAAATTGATAACTTCTACAAGTATAAATTTGTTACTATTTCTTAAAAAAAAATTAAATATTAATTTGCGTTATTCTTATTTTTACAAAATTTTCTAAAAAAATTCTCCAAAAACATTTCTGTTTCTAACAATTTTGCTATCATACAAAATTAACAAACGTACTTTGCTCTAAGATAATGGACCTTTTAGAAAATAATTTTTATTTTTCTCACATAAGATCCGATAATGTGAAGGATCATATACTTGTGGAAAGAAGTAGAGTTAATGAACTCAGAAAAAAAAATTGAATCCCAAAATTACATAATTGCAAATACAGATAGTCTTCACTGAAGAAATAGTCATTCAAAGTGTTTAAGTTTTTTTTATTTTTTTATTCAATTTCAATGTATAAAAGCTGATTTTGTTCCTTAAATAATTATCTAGAGATCTGCCGTTAAAAAACTATGAAATAATTAATTTTGAGAGAAAAAGTTTCTTCCAAAAAAATTAGCTGAATTCTATATACAATTACATTTTTCTCTTCGCAAATTAATTATTTCACTATTATTTTTCAACGGCAAATTTCTAAATATTTATTCAAGGAACAAAATAAGCTTTTGTGCATTGAAATTGAATTAAATTAAAGAGAAAAAAATTCGACAATTTGAATGCAACTATTTACTCAGAGAACAATATCTGTATTTGCAAATACATAATTTTAAATTTCAAAATTTGCTCTAGTTCATTAACTCTATTTCTTGTAAAATATCGTCTCTTCATTACCATCAGATCTTATGTAAATAGAAAAAAAAAATTATTTTATAAAAGGTCCGTATCTTGAAATTGCCTAGTCCCGTCCATTTTCTCGAAAAACAAAAAATCCATAAGAATCACAAAAACTATGTTTCCTAAACGTGCAGAACTAATGATTCCCTACAACAGACCACTGCTTATATTGACAACAACTATGAACACAAACACCTCCCTTTCCAATATCCGCGCTAATTCCTTCCTGCTGCTAATACAAAATAGCCACCATCATCGATCGTGTCCGTGCGCTTTAGCTATGCGAGAGTCTCGCTGGAGCCCCGAGGAATCCGACGAGGGTGGTGTAATTCAAGGCAAGTTCGAGAAATCGTGCGGCGGCGTCGACAGCAGCGCGCTAACCCACAGAGAGAAGCCCCGCACGGGCCCGTCAAGTGTAAACCGGAGTCAAGGGCTAAGCGGAAGTTTCTCCGGTCTTCTCATCTTTCCCGTTCACCCTGGATTTTCAGTGCCAGCGGAAGTAGCAGATTTCCGCGGTGAAGTTCCGGAGCTTATGTTGAGGAAGTAATGCGCATGGTCAGACGTTATAAGTATAGGAGTGCGAAGAATTTTGTTATGGATACCGTTAATTGAATTCATGTAAAATTCCTGAATGAGTTTTACTTTGAAAGTTTTTTTTTTAATCTAAAGATTTGAGAAAGAAGCAATTTAAAGCTTTTGTTTGAGTAAAGTCTAGACAGAAAGCTTACATCATGGATCTTGGTCATATATCTTTGCGAGCTTACATCATTTGTGAATTTTCTAGTTACCTGCTGTGAGAGCGTGTCACGTGTTTCCTTTTTACTTTACAACAGAAAAACATTACTCTATGCAAGCAGTATGAAATTTCTTGGATTTACATAAGTAGATTTATTTAAACTCCCTGTAAAAATTTCAAAACACATCAAAATTCATTTTTCTTTTTAATTTTGAAAAGATTTTTACGCAATAGTATGTAATTCTAAAGATAAAAAGAAAAATTATCAACTGTTATTGCAAAAAAAAAATAAACAGCTTTCATTATCATTTTAATGAAAACAAACTTTCCTGAACTTTTCCGCGACTCGGGAGTTGCATATTATACTATTAAGAAACATATGTTAATATCGTAATCTCCTTACCCTAAAGGCAACTTTATTCATCCTATTACATAACCGCGCACCGACGGCCACCGGCCAAAGCCAAGGCTCGCGCTCAATGAAAAAAAACTCCGGCGAACCTGCTGATCCAAATGCACCTGTACACAATACACCTCGCGAAATCAAAATCCGCGCCAAAGCTTTATCCTGCGCGGCAGCTAGCGCCAATTCGCGCACCGCGGGAAATTCAAACTCCAATTCCCTGAAAGAAAAAAGCGCTAGTGAGCCATATATACCGTATCGCGTACACTTCGACACACTCGCCGACTCGCGTAGGTACTCATAATCCACGTGACAAGGATGGAAGTACCACGCCTAAAGTCCCATAAGCCAGATGGCGGCACTGCCGCGCTCTCCCGACTTTCTATCTTGCACAGTCGCACATATAATACACACCCGCGAGAGAGACAGAGACAGAGCGAAACGAAATTCTCCAAGCGCTCTCGCATTTATACATACATGATATATACATGCACGGGTGTGTAGTATACACACTATATACGCTGGTACATCAACTCTCTCGTGCGCGCGCGTGCGGCCATCTTGTCATATAGGCGTACACCGCCTCGGCGGAGCGACGAAGACAGACTCAGTACCAAAACATACACACACATATATAGTATCCATACATATACATGTGTGCACGCACACGCGATCGTGCGTCCGGAAGAGGCAGCAGCAGCAGCAGCAGCAGCCAGCACCAGCACACAGCTCCACGTCCTCGCTTTAGGGGGGGCCGTCGCGCGGGGCGCACAGTAGTAGTGGATGGGCCGCTGTCGCCGCCGCCGCCGACGCAGCCTATATGATCCCGTGGCCCCCGCGCCGTGTTTGTGCACCGTGAGTGCGCGTGCAGCAGCAGCAGCAGTTGTAACACTAGTAGCAGTAGTCGTCGCAGCCGTAAAATAATAAAAAAATACGGCTCATTTCGCGAAGACGAGACTGCTAAGGAGAGAAAGTAGTAGTAGTACCAGCAGCAGCAGCAGCAGCCACCCGCCGAGGAAGAAGCGGAGAAACCTCGCCCGCGGTAAACCATCATCGAAAAGAGAGAGAATGTGCAGTTTCTCGAGTGTCCCAGAGAGATAGTCCAGCCCCAGTGTACATGTGTACATATGCGTGTGTGTATGTATGTGGGCGCATGAGAGTAGTGTATATCCATCCGTATTTCTGCGAGGGCAAGGGGAGGCTGAGAGAGTGAATGGTTGTGAGGTACACGTACACTAGGTGCTCTTCCATTATCATTCCTCGCGCTCTGTCTCTCTTCACTCGCTCACTGGCACACGTTTGCCGTGCCCCATCCACACATCTTTCGTGCAGACGTTCTAGTACGTACGTGTGTACGTACAGTCGTACGCACACGTATGCGTGTACTTATGTACGTACATACGGGCTCGTGTGTCGAAGTGTACGAGGAGAGAAGAAGAAGCAGTAGCAGCAGCAGCAGCTCTCGCGAAGACGAGAGGAAGTGGCAATGTAGTAGAGGGAGAGAGTGGTGTAAGTAAGCGCGAGCCGGGAGAGGCGGAGACGAAGACCGAGAAAGAGAGAGCTAAGGATCGGCGCGTGCATGTGTGCGTATATGTGTGAGAGCGCGCGCCCCAGCAGAGCAGCAGAAAAACGATACATGTCCCCGCGCGCAGGCGTGGAATCGGGAAGGCGGCAGGGAAAGAGTGAGAAAGAGAGAGAATTTTTTGGGTGCGCGCGCGCGCGATCGATGTGTGTCTCGCTCTGTCTCTTTCTCTCTCTCTCTCGCTCGCACATATCACGACTCTCCCGGTACACGCGACACACCGGCGACCGCCGCCGCGGCTATGAACGACGACGAGACTTCCTCGTCGCCTAACCTCAAAATCAACGCTCTTTCTCGCTTACTCGCTCGCACTCTCCCCCACTCTATAATAACCCGTTCGCTCTCGGCTCGCGTACCGTCATCTCTTCTTCTTCTTCTTCCCAACCGACACAGCAGCAGCGTTTCGCTGATTTTGTAATCCAGTTAGCGCGCCCGAGGACACGTGCTCTCGCCGCTCTCTCTTCCTCTTCTTTCTATATTTATTCTCTCTCCTCCTATCCTCTCGCTCAATCTCTCTCTCTCTTTCTCGCCCGCCGTCCTCGTCTAGGAGTGGCACGACGCACAGCACGAGGCTCTGGCGCCGCGAGAGAGCGAGACGGAGACACGCAGTGTATAGAGTATAGGTAGCGAGGAGCGCGAGCAACATTCTCTCCCTCGCGTGGTCCCGTGGAAGGTGAGACATTGATACTTGGACTTGACGGTTCTCGGGCTTCGCCGCCGCCGCCGCCGCCGCTGGCTCTCTCGGCCAGATAATCTGGTTTGGCCGTATAAGCGGATTTCGCGCGAGGCACGGAAAAAGCCTGCGTGCGTATACACTATACTCTGTGTGTAAGTGTGTGTGTGTATACAGTGATAGAGTAAGAGAGAGAAAGAGAAGGAGAGAATCGCCGCCGCTGACCGACACGATAAAAAGCCGACGACCGGCCGGCTGGCCGAGCAGACGAGCGAGAGCGGCCGCCTCTCCTCCTGTGTGTGCCCAGTGCCATCTCCGCGAGAGGGAGAAGGAAGGAGAAAGAGTGTACGTCCACAGGGACAAGACGACTGTACAAAACCCAGCCCCGTGCACATTCTTCTCCATTCTTTTTTCTCCGTCTTCCTCGAGGCGCATCACACACGCCTGCGATGTGATACATCTCTCTGTGCATCCGCAGTGTATATATGTGCATGTGTGAAAAAAGCACCATCTCTCGCGCGCGTGATACGAGTATGTGTGTGTCTCTCTGTGTGTATGTGTCAGTTCCTCGAAATTCTCGCCGTCCGTCCGTCCGTCTGTCTGTCTCTCTCGCTCCTGTCAGATAGAAGCTCGAGAGCGCGACAGAGAGAGCGTGCGCGCGGCAGCGAGAGAGAGACAGAGAGCGGTGGGTTACCACACCCAACCGCCGGGAGCCGCGCGCGCGCGCCGCACAGCAGTAGTGTGTGCTGCTCTGCGCGCGAGGCGAGAGACTCGTGTAATATATGTGTGCACGCGCAGCGCGTGTAGGTGTGTATGCGTGTCCCTCTGGCTCTTTTTCCTCGCGCGTTCGCTCGCGGCGACGACGACGACGACTTCCTCGATAGCCGCATGGACAGGGTGTGCATCAGGCGTGTATAACCTCGCCCCGCGTCTCTTCGCCGTCTGTGATATTCCGCCGTGCGCCTGAGTGAGCGAGTGAATGTGTGTGCCTTTTGGAGTCGTCGCTCCGTTCTCGCGCTTCTTCACTCCCTCGAGCTTATACCCACACACCCACACATATACACAAAGATACATACACATACACACATAGATACGCGCGTATGTACGTCCATACTCTGTCTCTCTTTTTTTTTCTCTCGCGCACTCCTATAACACGCATAATATATACAAGCTCCATTTCTGTCCTGCTCCGAAAGATATATAACAACCTATAACACGCTGGCATTCTCTGTGTGACAGGAGGACGAGGCGAGCAATCATCGTCAACAACATCATCAGCAGCAGCAGCGTCGTCGTCGTGGAAGGCGTGTGCGCAGCAGGGAGCAGGGGACAACGAACCCACAGGATCTACGGCAACAGAAGCCGCAGCAGTAGGCCAACCCCGCGTGTCCACACCCTCGGAAGTGTGCTACGACGACGGCGACGACGACGACCGTCACAGTGCGCGTTTATTGTCCTCTGAAACACGAAGTGCCCGTTGCTCCTTCGGGAGCATAGTGTTTTCGTAGTAACAATAATAATAATAATAATCAGCACCACACGAGAGTCGTGCGCGCGTATACATATATATATCTGTACACGAGAAAGTGACAAGTAGTAAGTCAGTGCGGATGCGTCGTCCCTGCTACGCCAGCAGAAGCAGCAGCAGCAGCATCGCCGTCGTAACCTCTGTACTTGGCCGCTCTCCCAGGTAACCGAGATGCCCGCCGCTTAAGTGTGTGTGTGAGTGTGAGTAGTGTGTCGCCGCCGCCGTCCTTGCACGCTACGACACCGCCGGTGAGGAGGAGAGAAAGGCGTCGTCGACGACAGTATATAGAAAAGAAGGGGCGTCCGGAGCTGACGTATGACCGAAATCTCGCAGATAATAAGCAGGAGGACTCGCGAGGCAATATAAAATCCGAACAAGTCGAAGAAGAAGAAAGAGGCCTGGAGGAAGAGGAGGAGGAGGAGGAGGACGACGACGTGCGTGTTGTGCCGTTGAGAGAGACTTTAGCGCGCGCGCGCGAGAGCCGTGAGGATCCGCGCCAAAGAGGATAGCGGCGACTGTGTGGTGTGCACCGCTGTGCCGCGGACGAGCCGGGGGGGCCCGCCGCCCCTCGTGTCGCCCCCGTCGCCATGGCGTGCTGCCTGTCAGAAGAGGCCAAGGAGCAGAAGAGGATCAACCAGGAGATCGAGCGCCAGCTCAGGCGGGACAAGCGCGATGCGCGCCGCGAGCTCAAGCTCCTGCTGCTGGGTAAGTCCATGCTCTTTCTCTCTCTCTCTCTCTCTTGAGATTTTTATATATACCTATCCTATACCAGTCGCGAGGCTGCACATCTATCTCCGATATAACCGTGCCTGTTATAAGCTATCGTCATTATTTTCTGTCCTTCTTTTAAAAAAACAACAAAATATAGAGTGGTTGACGTGTACAAGGGGGATACACTGTGCGCGAGCGCTCTCTCTCTCTTTCTTGAGGGAGAGGTTATGTCATTCGCGTATACGCGAGCCTGATAAGACAGCGACAGAGGAAGAGGCGCGCGTGTGTGTGCGTAATATCATACAGAGCCGCGAAAATAAATACCCTATAGTTGAGCTTTCTTTCGACCATAGTGCTCCGAAAGTATTAGAGCGAACTGGTTCGGGCTAGCTGATGACACGCGGTTGTTCGATTTGCCATCCATGTACCTATATGGTACCTTATACTACTAACAAATAAACAAACGATAATTAAGCAAGTAAAGAATATCAGACGATGGTTCCTTCATTGTACGTGTGAGGGTATATGTGTACGCGAAATTCGGTCAGTCCAAGGAATCGCCGCGAGTGACCTTTCGGGATCGCCGTGGCGTGTGCGCCTCGGGACATCGACCCGTCCCCGTGCGGTCAGCGGCGGTGCGTGAAACGCCAAAATTACAAGCGCGTGTGTCTGTATACTATATACTCGCGCACTCTCTGTCTCTCTCGATGCTCGGGAAATGATGGAATTTTTCACGGCGCGCGAAAGATGCCGTTCTTCTTTCTCTCCTTCTCCTTTTCTTAAAAATGGAGCAAAGATAGTACCGGTCCTTTGGATTTTTACAGTGTGTATTGGAGAGCTCGAAATTCTCGGTGGCTTTCGTTTGCTGGATTTTATTTTGGAGTCGTTGTTAAGGTCGGTCGATCACGATTGTTTGGGTGCGGAACACATTATTATGGGTCAAAATCAACTCTGGCTGTTGGCATGATGATTACAATCCTATATCGTTATCTTTTCTCAAATTTGTCATCAATTACGGTTAATCGAGATCTTCCTGACTCTTGGTGTGGTAGAACAATAATGGATAACGTTATCATTTCTTGCTTGCTTTACTGATCGCATGATGATTTCGCGGGGAAAATTCTTTCACGATATACCAAAGTTATATACTATGGACGCACATTAAGCGTTCCAAACACCTGGCACCTGCGTTTACATTTTCCAAACAAGCTCTCCATCTCACTCCCCAAACTATTTTACCACCCATCCCGTTCGAAAATCGTTTAGAACACACCCAAATCACTTGACAACTTGCTCGAAACTCTGCGAACACGAGAACCTCGCTCGAGTACTACTTCCTCTTTCGAAAAAGGGCCAGGATCGTTCCTACTCGGCGTTTTACAGCCGCACGGGCGATTCTTTTTCGTTTGCGCGAAAGACGATAGAGAGAGGAGGAGGCGCGTGTGCGCAGCCTTTCGACTTGACTCGGGAGGGAGGAGAAAGCGGAAGCTGGGCAAGTTTAAAAGCGAGAGAGCGAGCACGCGCCGCGTGTGTGTACATGGCGCGTTCGCCTGTATAAGTTTAGCACTCGTGTGCGGTGCACGAGTTTCGCGCTTTGAAAGCGGTGCTGGAAAACCGTGCGAGAAGGTTTTTCTTCTACTCATGTCTCTCGTTTGGTTGGTCGTTGGGATGCACTTGATTTTACTTTTTCGGAGGGGGGTTTGGTTGTAAGTTACTTTCGTAGAGTACCAAGTATGTTGGTTTTTAATTCTCGTGATTTGGTAATAAATATATATAGAAATAGATAAATTTTGTATTTTATATGGAAATGAAATCGTTGTAAACCATCAAGATCCATTCAAGGTAAAGGCAAAACGATAAATTCCATAAAAATAACTACATTGTTGCAACGGTTTCCTCGTTAAAAGTAACGAGTTTTATAGGCGGGATCAATGGTACTCGAACTGGGTCATTAAATGGTACAGGCATATGGATCTTCTATTTTCTGTTCGGAGAATAAAAGTGTTCAAATAACGGTTGGATCAAATTCGTTTGATATTCAATCTAGATCCCGTTGTTACTATGTATATAAACAATGCCATTGTTATTTCATCTTGTTGTATATATACGTAAAACGGCTTTTAAATGAAAATTTTTGATAAATTTTGTTTTAAATAAAAGCATTGTAATCGATGTCCTCGGATAATTATCGCTCAGATTCTTAAAAAGCCAACTCATGACAGACGTAGCAAAGAATTTTTTCACCCAAGTCGTGAAAGTCGAACGTATGTACGTTTTCAAATTGGCGCGTGCGCGTTCCTTCCCCGCTGCTGCTCTCGCGCTTAACCTTTTTCAGTAGTGGATAAGAAATTTTTAACAGCAATTTTCTCCTCGTGAGAACCGAAGCTGACACGGCCACTATATATACGCGCTTGCGCGCGTGTGCATTCTTCTTTTTCCTCCTCCTTCTCTTCATTCGCGAAAGCAAACGTGCACATAGCTTCCCCCTTTCTTTCGGTTACATTCCGTTTGGGGAAACTCAAACGGCTCTTGAGATTTTCCTTTTCTTTTTTTTTTCGGCGCGGAGTTTAAATTCTCACTTTTAAGTATCTTAAAAGAGAGTGGGACGAGGGCTTTGCGTTGCTGCCGCTGTTGCTCCTCGCGTAACGAGAATAATCCTATATACGCAAGAGTGGCAAGTTAACTGTAGGAGAGGAGGCTTTGAAATTTTCAACGGTCCTTCGCGCGAGTCAAGTTGAGTGCGGCATCGCGCTTTGATAATTGCGTTGCTTAATATTTATATACTGCGTTTTTGGAGGTTGCATGTAGTACTGTGTTTAGTTTTGAGGTAAACAAAAATGCTTAGGTTCAATAAGTGTTATCATCTTTTTTCGTGAAATCATTCAAATTTTATATAAAATACTGAGAAATCTAAGCATTACACGGAGAACTTTTTTTTAGAAACTTTATTTACTATTTTCCACAGTATTGTTAGAACACACATCGTACGTGATTTTACTTTTTAAGTAGTAATTTTTATTATTTTCGGAGCAAATTGGACTGATAATTTCGATATTTCGTTTCAGCAGTCATAAAAATTACTATTTCAAGCTGTCAAGTTTTCTACGAAAATCATAAAATGATTATTTAAAAACTAAAATTTGCTACGAAAACGTAAAGTTTACAAAAAAATGTTCCCCTTGTAGGTCCAAGGCATCGGTTATACACCGAATGCTGAAAAATAAACAGTTCAAAAGAAACATAATAAGAAGCTGAATAAGAATCATTGAAAGACTTTTACAATATTTATCTTTTTATCTTGAAAAGAGCTCATTCATATTTCGTATATTTCAATCAAAAAAAAATAATCTTTTGAAAATCATAAATGCGACTAAGGACATCTCGTTAAAATCTGCAACATTCTGCAAGTGTCCCACATTTAGCGTATATATAATACTCTTTCGCTTTCGACAACACACCCTCGCCTCTTTCGGGGTACTTCTTCAACCCTTCCCTCATCCGCCTCCTTCTCACGTTCAAGGATTCACTTTTCCAGGTTCATCGACCTTGGGCGAATCGCCACTAACTCGCTCCCTCTCTCTACTCTAGCTTTTCTTTCTCCACCCCCCGGTCCTCTTTTACTCGTGTAGTTCTATACCGATAGAAAGAAGACGCGCGCGAGCACATGTGCGCCGAGGCCGGAGGCTTTTATTTTTAAAAATTGATCTGCACAACCGAGCCTCGCTTTCGCGTATACACGTCACGTGTGCATGTGTGTGTGCTTGGGCGTGCGCGCGAGAGCAGCTATGCATAGCTGTATATACTGTACGTGTATCTATATCTATATACATTTGCCGAAGCGAGAGGCACCGACGATGTGATTCAAGAGAGACAGAATAGCGCCGTGTGCATCAGGTATCCGCGCGTACATGCACAAAATAATTTCGAGTTCAGAGTGAACGGATACATAGAGAGGAGAGTGAGAGAGCGCGCGCGGATGTTTCACCCTCTTTTTTCCGAGTAAGCTATTATATACACACGGCTGTGGCACGCGTATATGGACATATACGTCACCGCAGCAGCAGCGCGCCCCGCATGAAATCTAAAAATAGGTAATATCTTGTACCTAAGTCGCCGAGATTAGCCGTTATCAGTAAGTAGGGTATGGATTAGTATTTATATCTCGAATGTTGAAGATAGTCTTGTGGTCTTGAGTAATTAACGAAGATGTGTGTAAACACACAGACACGTGCACGATTGTTCAGTGGTCAAATAACGTGTATATATCTGACACTTCTTGATGAGTCGTACCTTGGCTTTCGAGTGTCGCGAGAATCGTATTAAATCGAGTGAACGTTAATTTATATTTGGGATGTTTGAATGTTCAAGGATTCGGTGTAGTAATAAAGCATATATAAAATTGCAATTTGTCATTAATTAAAATAAAAGATATATTTTTTATTTAAAAAACACATTGTCAGTATCACCTGAACAGTAGCGAGCAAATATTTGTATTCGACTCCCAAGTCATAATATTGTTTTGAATATCGGAAAAATTCATGCCGTACAAAAAAATATTATTTCACCTAAGCAAACAAAGTTGCGATCAAGGCTAACTGTCCTTGTATATATATATATGCCATGCGATTAAAAAACATTGCTGCCAATTCGCCGACGCTAATCCATTGCAAATTCAATTTTTCATCAGTAAGTACGTAAAACTCTCGATGCCCCTCTCAACGCCTAATGAAAATTGGCGCCACCTCGTGCATATTATACAAGAACGTCCGATCGGATATTATTTCATCAACACAAGGCATTACCCCGTCGAGAACCGCTCGAGGAGCGATCAGTATACTCGCGCCGATCATCATAACATACACCTATACATATAGACACACACGTATACACACGCCGAAATTGACAGCTCGTGGAATAGACGACCGCGATTTCGAACCCTCGCCTCTCCTTGGTATATATCGGAAAAAGAATTTCTCGGCGTAACACGGCGGGTTTAGCGGCTAGCGATTTCTCCGTCTCTCTCTCTCTCTCTCTCGCTGTCCCGAGTATATAAGTGCTGCACTCATTGCCTAATGGCTGTTTGGTAATGCAGCACGCGCGGCTCGGTTTTCGATCCGCCGATCGCCGCGCACGCGCGCCCAAAATCGTTTATCCAGTCGACACGGCACGGCCCACTTCCTCTTCTTCCTATACCTACACAGACTTTCGTCTTATTTGCATTATTTGGGAAAAAGCGGTTATAGACGTTCGCGAGGAGGAATTATACATAGGCTATTATTTTTTTTTTCCTTTGGTAGACCCGTTTTGCCATAATACAAAGACATCTGGGAATGCTGATATAAAGATACATTTTTCAGAATCTTGGACATATATAACGCAAAAATAGTCGAGTAGAATGACAAGAGAGAAACAAATTTCTTGATTAAGTTATTGTTATCTAATATGTGTATATTGTAGAAATATTTTACGTGGATGTTTTCTTTTACAAGTTGAAATGTCAACGATTCAGTTTTGTAAACAAAAGTTACGAAAAACCCTCTAAAAATCGTAAAGTTGTGGATATTTCGTATATTTCGGATTTCATTTTTCGAGGAAATAGCATTTCTATATATATGAGTAATTTATTTTGGAGTATTGTACACCCGCATGCTTTTCTGAAAATGTTTTGTACATGGAGTACTTTTCGTGTTAATTCATAGTAACTCTTTCGGAATTCACAATATTGTATTGTATATTTTGAATTTTTTTTTAAATTAAGCAGTTTTCTCTTCCCTCTCGCTTCCCTCCTGAGAAGCCGGCTGTTAAAGGCTTTATTTTGTATGCCGAATTTTGTTGCTCCTGCTTAAATTGTTTTTTTTTTCCAAGTGAAATAACATTACTTTTATTTAATGTTATTTTGGAAATTTTTTTTTTGTTTTTAAATTATGAATAAGAATTATTTTTCAGAAAAACTTATTCTTAAAACATATTTTCAAAATAAAGAAAAATTATTAAAAAAGTAATGTTAGTTCATATGCCAATTCAGGAGGACAGTATTATCAACTCAAATCGAAGCGTAGTCACGTCTTTTTCAGTCAACTTCCGAGTTAACATCTCTTCCTGCGACTTTTGAAATAACACTTTTTTATTCAATGAGGCTTGATACGGTCATGAAATGACATAAATAAAGTATTTAGTGAAGCGAAAAAGGTTGCTGGTAAGTAATTCTGTATCCCGTGCAAAGTCCAGTAAACAATTTGAAATTATAGCTCGATTCTCGTTGCTTTATAACTTTTTAACTATGCTATTCGCGATACCTTTTTCCACACATGCATCTATTATATAAATGCATTTTTAACATTGAAATCCCGTCGAATATCTCGCGTGCCAATTATAATTGCCGCGCGAGTCACACCTAGAAAAACCTATTCCGATCCGTTTCAATTGATTCCGGTACACCGCGCTACAATCACGGGATTTGATAAAACGCGCACCTCTCATGCCACACGAGAGATCCATACAAAGCATATATGTGTGCAGGCACGAGCGAGCAGCCGAGTCGAGAGACGTTTCTAAAATGGTGAATTTAAAATCTCCGAGCTCTCATACATATTCATGATATCTCTATGTGTGGGATATAAAAAGGGGATTTCCCGTGCGAATATTGGATACAATATGTTCGAGTTTCTTAGCGTCGGTATTACCGGTGGATATTTTTAAATGTGAGTCCTAATATTAGAATTGTTGAATGAGATAGCTGTAAAAGATATTAGATAATAACGTTTAATGAAACTAAATTAAAATTTATCGTTATTTTTTTTCTTCTATACAATCTATTTTAAAATTCACAAATGCTTATCATTTTGGAAATTCTAAAAAGGAAGTGCCGAGACTACGTCGTGTTTTAATATTTGTTCCCCACTATCCTAGTTTGATAAAATCATAAAATAAGGAAAATACCCAATGCTAATGCAAACATACCATTCATTTGTAAAATTATTTCCCCGCTCTTATTCAAAGCAATTCTCGTATTAAAAGCTTTTTCCGTAACATGAATTTCCAGTCCAATAATCAAAATATTCCAATGCAAATTCGAATTCCGCACTATCGCGTTGTCGTTCATCGGCGCGCCCGTATCGCTAATGCAATTTGCGAGTACTTATCTCTGGCTGACATTGGGATTTCGTAACGGCTCCTCTCTTCTCTCTCTCTCTCCCGCACTTAGCGCGCGAGGAACTTGGAAAAATTACGGAAGACAAATTAAATGATGTAACGCGAGAAGGAACGCGTATTTACAACTCCCAACGAAATTCGAGAGAGAGAGTGAGAGAGTCACGCGTCGACGTGCCACTGTCACGTCTGATGTGATGCGCGGTGTAACGTCTCTGCCGGTTACTGTTTGTGAATTATTGAGAACGTATGGCTTCGCGAATGGAGGAAAAAAGTCCGCGAGAAATTTCCTCGAAAGTTGTTATCGTAGGAATATTTATATGAGCGTATCCACAAAAGTTTAACAAATTTTCGCAAGCTATCCTCGTAGAAATTTCGTAATTAGTAAATTGGTAAGAAAAATAACTATTTCTTTGGTAGCAATAAAATGATTCATGTTCGTCTAAATATTTCAGATTAATTTAATCGTAAAATTAAAAACATCTATTAAAAAACGATAGTATAAATAGGATAAGATATGCTAGAATAATATTTATTGTAGTATTAAAATAGTAATTTTTTCACTTCATTCTGTTTTTTCGCTAATAAAGAATGTGTTTCGTTTCTGGCAAGGTAGAATCATAAAATTATTTTTTGGAGGCATACCTTTTGTATGTGACTTTTCAATAATTCCATTATATGGTGTACAAAGAAAGCAACCAATGATTAAAACAATACTTTGGGACAAAGTTTTTTAGCATAAATATTAGTAATAAAAAAATAGTTTAATCATTTACTTAGGAATATTTTACATAAAGTGTTGAGACAGCAAATAGAACTAGAAAAACTAGTTTTCATTGGTTTTTCTTCTTGGAATCAAAGCATTTTCATTTCTCCCAAAATTATGCTAATTCGAAATTCAGTTTTCTTATCATGTTGCAGAATTTTATGTATACAACTATAGTTATGAATTGGAATTAATACTGACTATTAATAGCGAGAAGATTTAATATTTCGTTTTTAACCTAAATTAAAATAAAAAGTTTGAATTTAAATTACGTACCAAGTACTTACAATGCACCGATATACTTATCTTCTGTAAATAAATATTCAGTGTGTTTATAAAATATCTCTACCCTCGGTGCTCTCTGTTTTTTGGATGTGTAATCTGACACTAATATACCTGTTTTTAGAATCATAGGTCTAAATTATGTATACAGTCGAATGAATCATCACATCAATGTTTTCCTTTCTCTAAACAAGGAAAATTCGGAATAAATGCAAGTTGACCAGTAATACCTACGGGTATCGCAATGCGAAATTCACAATAAAAGGACGATGCCACACAGTTGGCGCTTCGATGCGCGTGAACATGTAGCGCGTTCTATGAGCTTCGAGCAAAATGCAATGGTGACTGCATAATGAATCATTACCGCGGACAGTTATTCTCCACTCGCGTGAGGAAATAGATAGAACTTCCTCTATAGACAAAATTGCTGTATTAAGTAAATTTTGTTACGACATTTTCATAAAACCGGTATCTTGTATTGGCAGTTTTTTAAGTACACTCAAATCAGCTCGGTAAATTCATTTAATACTTAAATGTGTGCAATAACTAACTATTCATTCTAATTTTATTAAGTACGTTAGCAAGTCCTGTATATTTATATAAATTCAACAAATAACTTATGTAGCTAAGCAATTAGCGTAAATAAGTATACGCATTTCAATAAATAGAAAAAAATTAATTGAATGAGCAATTTCACTTCTGTTGAAAATCAAGAAGAAACGAAAACTCGCATTACACCTTATTGGGACACAAGCAAGCACCTCGTGTAAAGGCGTTATCGTTGACAATGAACAAGCTCTCATCATCACGTCAGTCAAGAAGGCAATTCTCGGCTGGCGCGCTTTAAAATCTTACACAAGTCTCTCGCGCGCGTAAGGCAAAGGTTTCGGCCCCGCGTCAATCTTATCGGAGAGCTTAATCGAATACATAATAGACAACACTTATCGAGGCCGTAATCTCATTGATAATTTACGCTCGCCTCTTCGCAACATTATCTCACTCACTTACTTACACTCTCTCTTAGAGATGTCATATGACACGATTGTCGCGCGCGCACATACTGACTTTTCACGTGTGAAGGTTAAGGAGATGCTCTTACGCGCGTACGCGCTTTATATGTCGAAAAGTGTAATGCTCTTTGTTATCTCGGATTCTTGGCTTGAATTCCGTCTCGTCGAGAGGTGACAATGACAATTGTGGCTTTGAATGCAATCAAGTGTACTTTATGATTTTTTGTTTTTTCATTTATTTTCTTTTTTAATTAGTTAATTTACAGCATAGTAAGAATATGTTAACACTTTCATTACTATTATATGCATTTTTAGAATAGTATTTCGGCGAAATACTTTTTTTTTAAATTTGTTTTTACAAGTTATTATAAATGTATACGTATTTAAAAAAGTTTTCAAAATCATAACGTTCTTTCCTTTTTATTTCATAATTTGAACAAAGTATAGAAATATTTACGATTATATTAATCTAAAAAGCAATAAAGGTAAGACATTGGTGCTTGAAAAATAGTATGAGTCATGTATGACTTGTATAGCTCAACCTTCTAATAGTTATATACGTAAAATAAAGCTTACAACGGTATCATAAAAAAAAAACTTTAAAATAAAATTTTGTCCCCTAATATTTATCAGGAGATTAGCATTCTGTATTGAAATTTTAAAGTACAAACAATGAAAAAACTAGTTCACGACAATTATTAAAAAGTCTTGCTAATTCACTAGAGATAAAAAGAAAATCAATGAAACTAAGATATTTGTTAAGAAGTTTGAATAAAATTACAGAACAATATATTTATACATCATCGTAAAATTTGTCTCTATCGTAGGATTATTTCTCGGGGCTTCAGAATCGCTATTGCTGTATTGCTTTTCGGATTACAGTAGCAATTCTTGCATAACTGTTTGTCATTTCGCTACAGACATTGCTCTCTGCACCTATAAAAAACAACTCTAACCAATATCTAACAATCATTCCAAGAACTCAAGAGGTTTTCCTCAAAATCAAAAGACTCTCTTTGTCCCCCTACTTCACAGTTCCAATCGTACCACCACGCCTATATTCTCTCTCTCTCTCTCTCTCTCTCTCTCTCTCTCTCTCTCTCTTTCTCTCTCCGATGAGCTGATATTGTTTCCGACGCTCGCACCCGAGCTGGGCATTAGCGCTAATGAAGTCAAGGGAAGAGCGAGCGGAAGAAAGTCGAGAGAGTATAACGCGAGACCGTCCCCGCGGGAGAAAAGAGAGAGACAGACATAGAGAGGACACGTGCTCGCGAACGAAATCACGCGCCAGCGCGACCGACTCTTGGCCTTTTTGATACGGCGCGTGGTATGAAAGGGGGAGTTCAGCAGTGGTAATTGGCCAAGGCGGATTATTATTCGTGCCTCGACTGTAGCCGTAGTCGTCCTCGTCGTCGTCTTTTGTCAATTGTTGTTTTGTGAATGGGACGGGAATTCGGTAATTGCTTTAATTTTGCTGGTTGTGATGAATTTTTTTCATGATAATGACTAGAGACGTGGGTACCAAGGTTTTAAAAGTGTGGCGTTATAATGGATTGTTCGGTTGATTCTTGAGTGCAAGAGATTTGAAAAGAATGTCGATCGTTATAATATAAATACGAGACATATCAATGCAAATTATGTAATAATAATAGTTTAATTGTTGAAGAATATTAAACAATTTTTTTTTCTTTTTTGAATAATTTTCCTTGAAATGGTAAATAAAATTATTTGAATTTTCGCCACATACAATGCGACACTTATTCAATTATCTTCTCTCATCCAGTGGTAAAAAGGATAAAATTAATTTTATTACAATTGCGCCACTTGATCTTCAAAGAACAGACAAAATTTAAGTATATATTTCCGTTTATGCTTTACCGGACACGGACAGTCATATAATAAACGAATCCACAATATTTCTTGCTTATATTTTGATGATCTATAAAGTCTAATTAAAGTCTAATTTAAGCATTTTTCTTAAAAATACTTATCAGTTTTCCTTTATGCGCCAAAAATGCCATGAAAAGTAGTGCCCCCTTATTTTTGTGACCGAACACGGTCATCCATCCAAGTACTATATTCACAAAAATGTGCTTAACCTTGATATTCGGGCCCAGTCACATACCAAGAAACTTTTGAACAATGCCAGCTATTAAAAAAATCCTATATTAAAAAATACACGTGGAAAAGATAAATAAAAATGTACATTGTAAATAATATTTATGTACTATTATAGCGTGGAAAGTAATACCAAGGTTGTAGGTTACGCAAAAAAAATGTTTCAAGCTGATTCATCAAGAACTCGTCAGCAGTATAATCTCTCGTAGTCTTATACACATATAATGTTAAGATAAAAACGTTGGAGTTTAAATATTAACATTGTTACAGTTTTTACGTTATATATACTAATGATTTAATAATTTTTTTTATTCTGTTTTTATAAATTGACAATTTCAGTCGGATTTAAAAATTCGCTTTATAGTAATTTTGGTTTAAGATTTAATTGTTTAAACAATAAAAGTTAAGTTTTTTCGAGTTAAACTTTTCCATATACGAGAATAGAGAATTTTATAATCTTATAACATGAAAAATTCGTTTGATTTAGTTTGTGTAATTTAATTCTTATTAAATGGATGAAACCTCAAAATTGAGTATTATAGTTCCTTATTAGGTTAGCTGACATCACGGTGTTATATGATTTTACACTCTGATGTCAGCAATTTTTTTCGGACTTTCTAAACCGAGTCTCCTTCTCCTATTGTTATACGATATTTATAACTGAACAATGGCAACCAAATTAAAATAATGAACGATTTAATTCAATTCACCATTAATCTACTTATATCAATTTTTTGTTTCTAAAGATTGATTTAATCTTCAATACAATTAGTATACAATTTCTTTCATTTTGATTACTGTAATATTTTCATTAACTAATCAACTTGATATTTCACGTAAAAATAAACCATTTCATTGAGCCTTAGTAATAATTATAATATTTTTAGATTTAATAAGACATATCTTCTAATTATGACGTAGGTCTTAATTTTTGACAAATATATTATATGTACTTGCTCATCCCAACGCAAATTACATACGTCACATGAAAATATTTCTTTTAATGGCTTGACTAATGAGTATCTATTTAATTAAGACTATAGGTCTGCTCCGATTTTATAATTTTCTGACTATAGAATAATTATTTTTACCCTACAATGTATGTATATAACAATAGAATTGTAATGCCAGGAGTTAAAATCAATCGATAATTAAACAAATTTAATTAGTCCCATCTGATAATGCACAGGGTTAAATATAATTTCATGGTTTGCACAACGCGTGAGTGACAATAAAAAACATACACACACTCTCGGCGCGTTCAATTTTTGTGATCCTCCACCCAAACAATCACAACGCGCGTGCAGCGCCAACTGACTGCACGCAATTAGTCTCTCGTTCTCTCTCTCTCTCTCTCTCTGTCGCGCGAGCGTGTATATACGCACACATGTGCACAGGCTCAGCTTCAGCGGGGCAACAACGGTTAATCTCCGCGCAGGCAAATTAAAAACTCGCCGCGACAATTAAAACGAAAAGTAAGCAAATAAATCGAACGAATTACACGTTTCGTCGACTCCTCTCTTCTCTCGTGCACCAACGAAAAAAAAAGCAAGAACAACACACGCGCAAAATAATTGCAGGCGCACAAAATATATATTCCCAACGTCGCCGCTACGTCGGTAAAAAAAAAATAAAAAAAATAAAAAAAAACGGTCCGAAAGAAAGAGGAACCGTCATACAGCGTCAAACGGGTCGTACATATATTATACATGTACATATATATATAAGTATACGCGTTCGCGCGCTGTGTTTAAGAGCCAAACTCGAGCGAGGGAGAGTTCATTATCGATCGATTTGCCCGAGCGAGCGGACCGTTCGGCGATTATTCGCAATCGCGTGACTCTACCTCCTCGGTGAGAAAGAGAGTCAGCCGTATACGCGTCGAGATATACCCCGTATTAAGCGAGCGTACGTGCGTGTATATATATACACACACGCGTGCGTTTCTTTTGCGTATATAATAACGCACAGTCGGTCGATGAACCGCCTCGCGCCGAGACGTGCAAATTTCTGCTTCTCCTTCTTCCTCGCTTTGTACATTTTTTTTTCTCTTTATAATAACTCTGCGCGCGCGCGCTCTCGCCTTGTTTAATGAAAACGCTTTTTCTCCTCGGCGGCGCCACCCGCATATTTCTCGCGCGCTACATAGCGCCATTATAATTGGACCGTGGCGTGCGTCGAGTGTCGTCGTCGATCAAATTGAATCGAAGAGACGAGCGGTCGTCAGTGTAAACACACACACACACACATATATATATATATACAGTTGCACGTTTTAATTACCGGACGAGCGCGCGTATGTGTATGATGCACGTGGGGATGCTGCACTCGAGATTAATTTACATGATGATTTTCGCGCGACTGTGTGTGTGTGTGTACTGGACTCTCGAGAGGCGACGAAGAAGTGCTCGAGCTTTTTTATTGGATTAACCGGCGGAGGGAGGGTGGGGGGAGCGGTGATTGGCCCCCCGAGGCTGCTTCCATTTTGGTGATTAACGCGCGAGCGCGCGGGGATGTGTCATTGAAATTTCGGCGCGGGTAACGAGGTTAGGTTACACGTCGCCGCTGCCGCCGCCGCCGCCGAGGTTTTTCGTGCGTATATATAGGTATATAACGTGTCGCGGTAATAATTGCAATTATCCTGATTCGATTGGGGAATGATTGCCGGGATACTTTGGTTTGGTATTACACGTGATGGCCGTTCAGCAGGCCGACAGTAATAATGTCTACCTAATGATATTTTTTGTAAATTCAAAAATTTTCTTTAATCTATACCGGCTGCAGCAATGGAAAAGATTGTAGTTTTGTTGAACAAAGAATATTGTCAGTGTCGAGGTTTTGGAATTCGTAACTGGTCCAGTGTTTTTGTTTACCTTAGCATAAACCTCCGCAGGATATGATAAACGTAAATAAAAATGTCTATAGCTGTTGCGAAATGACCTAAAGCAATCAACTCGCCTCTTAATCGCGATACGCGAACGTGTAATTTTGTCGACGAAGAGGGGGGGACTAATCATATTCACGCAGTCATGATTTATTTGTGCATGTATAGCATTATTTTCGTTTTTCATGCACCGACAATCGCAAGCCAAACCACGCTCTTCACAGCGACGTACTAATCATACTCTGGGCACGTACGAAATTTGCACATTTATCTGATAAAGCGCAAGTTTTCGCCGCACACGCTGTATATATATGATGCGTCCGTTTGTTTGGCTTACATATATATATATTACCCAGTAGCTCATCTCTCACTCTCTTTTTCTTTTTCGTCGCATATTGCCTAGAAATTTAATGTTTGTTTTCATCAATTAAACGGAATAATAATATGTGAAGGCTCCGTTGTAGAGTATCCCCAAACATTATCAGTTTTAATTTTTTTTTATTTTTTTTTGTATTTATTATTTACGTTTATATACATACTGTATGCGTTATCTAGTCATTCATTAACGTTTTTACGCGTATGCGTGCGGCTTAAATTGTGCAGACGATATGAGAGAGTTGCGTAAGTCTCTGCTACATCGACATTTATTCATTTATATTCATTTTATTCATTTTTAGTAATTTTGGGAACTTCTTCGAAAAAAAGGGAATTTTACTGTTTGCCAAAATCGTGCAAGGAGTGGGTAGTTCAAATTTACGTAATTATAGACTTTTCAAATTTTAGTTTGAAATTAATATTGCTCGTTACTTAACAATACACATCATTGAAATCAAATTAAAAAAAAAAAATCTTGTAAGGGCAAATCTATACGTACAAAGAAACCCCTACTTAAACTATGATTTTACTAATGATTTTCCAAGGCATCATTTTAATTTTTATAATTTCGATTTAACATTGTCCTTGGGTAAACAATCACAAATTTGTAAACCCCGTCGTCAGTCAACCGATTATCCCATCGTTTACCAATCCAACAATCCCGAAAGCGCCCAATTCGGTCCGTGCCGACGACCTCAAAGGGTTCTCGCGCAACTCCGCCCACCTGCCTACCAACCTAAAAGAACAGTCGTACGATCCCCCTCTCTCTCTCGCAGATCACACGTATACGATAACGAGTGGCTTCTCCCTCCCCGCACGCGTCCTTTGGCTCACTCGCAACCTCGCAGGAAAAAGACAATTTTTCAAGCGCTAAACTGCACAAACAATGAGAGGCAAATTTTCATTCGCATGAAAGGCAGCCGCGCGCGCGCACGACTCAATTGTTTCTCCTACTCCGCCTCTTTCATACTTATCTTTCTCTCCCTCGCATACACACATACATAGGTTATACGTACAGCCGTGTATACATACATATCGCTCGCTTTCCCTCAGGCGCATGGTTTTTCCCAAAACGAACTTGTGTGCGCGCGCATCGTGTGTACATATACACTGTAGCTTCGCATCAATTTATTTTTTTCCATGTATGTGTGTGTGTGTTTGTACGTGAATATTTCTATAGAAAGAGGGAAGGCTCGGTTTTTCGGGCGGAGGGTGGCGAGAGCATGGCGCGGAGCTATCGAAACGAGGGCGCAGCGATAGCCGAAGGGCGAGTGTACACCGAGTCGCGGGAGGAGGAGGGTGAGCCTTACAAGTGCACAGCTAGAGTATGTGTGCGCGAGAATCGAGCTATTGCTCCGGGCTTGGGGTCAATTTGCCGTCTGCGAAAGCTTTGTTGTTTTGTTAATTGAATTTGTGGAAATTATTCGAAAATGTAGAGAAATGAAATGCAAAACGGATTTTCGTTTACAAAAAGAGATTAATTTTCTGAAACATTTTTTTTTTATTAATAAAAATAAATTTTATGTAAACTTTTTTGGTAATATTAAAAAAATTCCAATCATCGAAATTTCAACTGCACATATTTCTTGTTTTTAATGACGTTGGAACGAGAGATTCAATCATTCAATTGTGAAAAAGAAAACATGCGTTAAAAATATCGTTTTCTTTATTTAATTGAAAAAAATAAGAAAATAATAAATCGCGGCAGTGACTAAAAATTATACGGCAACTTTAAATCTATAACACTTGCTTCTGAAACACACGTAACTAAAACTTATGCCACAGTTCTTGTTGTTGTTACAGGAAATTGGATATAGTTTAAAACTTGCTCAGCGAATTTTAATTTGTGTATTTCATCCAGAGTTTTTTCTTCCGTCTTCTCCCGTATTCCATCTTAACAAGTAAACTGTCCGAAAACATTGTTAACATTGGCGAATCGATCAATTTCTCACTCGATTTCTTATTAATTCGTTTAATTAGAGTAATCGATGCGACTAAAGTTTATGAACCAGCGCTGTATACAATATGTATATTCATTCGGCCGCATACGAACGCGAATCGAAGTAGAACATGACCGGGTCCGGTCAGACATATGCACCTGCCAGCTGTGAATGCATACTTATCATTTTAACAGTGGGTCAGAATTTGAATATCGCCCCAATTTTGTCAAAGTTTTAATTAATTCCGGGCACTTTATAGCACATTTATCACAGCATTTATATATGTCGCTTTTGTTTTTATCCTGGGACATTAGGATACCAAAGTATAGATATATAATGAAGTACGAAAAATTTTGCTCATATATACTCGAAAACCACTTGACTCTTCCAAAACCGTAATATAGCTCCAAGCCCTCGGACTCGGAAACGTCTGAAAAACCTTAAAATTCATTAAACCTCTCATGTATACCCCGCAATCCGGAGCCTCCGCCTTTCAATCTCCCTTTCCTCGCGCCCAAAAGGCCATCCTCAACCTTTCGCAACCTTCCGCTCACAGTCGGCCGTTGGCTCGCCTGCACTATCCTCTTTCTCTCTCCCTTCGGGGCGTACCGCTGCCGCATATACACGCGGCCGTTCTCTCTCCTACTTTCAACGTCCTCTCTCTCTCTCGCTCTGTGCTCGGGCGGCGCTCGCATCTATCGACCCATCCCGTCCGCCCTCTCGCGAGCGAGCCCTGTGCAAGGTTATAGCGCGCGCCGCCACCGCTGCTGCTTCTGCTAGCTAGCTCGCTTGCTGCTGGCGGTGCGTGCGCGCGCTAGGATCTTCCGATTGATTCGCGAATGCGCGCGCCCGAGAGCGAGAGAGAGAAGAAAGAGAGCAGAGGCCCGATGAGAGAGAGAGAGAGGAAGAGAAGAGGTCGCGCGCCGGCGCGAGCGAAAGAGCGCGCTAACGCCTACGCCCTTATCTCGACGTGCATCCGCGGCGCCGAGAGGGAGAGCAGAGGAAGGATTGCGGTTGCGAGATGTGATTTTGGAACTAAGGGAATTGAGGGGGAGGCTGGGTTATTTCGGCTTTCCGGAAGTGTGCTGAGGTCGGAGGGCATGGGTTTAGGGGTTAGGTGGTGCGATGTGCAGATTTCTGCCTTTGGTTCTGCCGCACGAAAATTGCTCGGCGAATTTTCATGGCTCGGATGTTTCGAGAGAGGAGGATAGGGGACATTTTCCGTAACGCGAGCTGTCTTTCCGTAACAAGGTTTTCTTCGGTTTGTGCCTTTTTAAAATTATTATTTACCGTAATATTAGAATATTAATATCTGTGGAATAAAAAAATTTTCTTATATACGAGGTTTCAAAATCAAACAATAGAATTTCTAAGTTAAGATGAGATTTTTAGAATAAATTTTTTTCTTTTTAAATGTAAAAAACCAAAATATAAGGCCGGCTAATCAAATACATATATTCAATTTTAAGCAATTTAAAATATGACGTCTCTGTTATTGATTATCTAACGTTAAAATTCAATGACACAGATACGAATTGAGAACATACCACACACATCCTCCTTATTTCTTAATGCATATACCTTCGCGGCATTGTTAAAGATTAATGTTCAACCAGTATTAAGCAGCCAAACCCACCGATACGATAAAACTTTCGAAACGTCCACATGTCGAGCGTCAAATCATCACACACATAAGAAACAAATCGGATAATTTTATTAAAACAAAATATGTTGAATCGTATGCAGATTGAATCGATAAAATATTCATTCGAGTCAATCAAATATTTTTGTTCCGATAAAATTATTTATCTATCCATAATCGAGTGCGGGTTTAATTGAGTCAATAAAATTTGCTTTCCTCAGCTAATACACATATACTCGATGTCTTTTTGAAAATGTATCTTTTCGTTGGTTCTCCTTCCCCATCTTCCCTCCTTTTCCCCGTCAATTTCGATATTCGCGACGGGAGCGGCCGAGGTAATCGCGTGCAGCGGATAATCGCCTTAACGTCACTCGTGCTAGCGTCCTTATGGAATAAAATTTCTCACTCTTTAGGCCGAAGCTGATTTTTGCTCAGTATATTACATCCTCAGTTGTGTTTCGAGAATAGACGTTGCTGGAAAATGACATTATGCAAAAATTGCCGTAAACGATATACGCGCTCGCGTATACGGTAAAACAAAAGTATATTTTTTTTTTTATTTCCTCGTTGCCTTTGTTATTTCGTGTGGGAAGAAAAATGTGGAACGTATTAAAAGTATATTACGCAATGGTCTTTCAATTTCTTTGCGGAAATTGCGAGGAATGACTTGCAACTTTAAATTTCGAAACTTATATGCGTAGTTCGTTATATGGAATTCAACGTCGTGTGTGTGTGTGTGGCGAATTCTGATGTCCGTAAAATAAGAGGCAAAAAGAAGCAAACACTTATCGGATGGCAATTACATAAATGTTGAGTAAGGAAAATAAGCGTCGACACGTGTACATACGACTCGAGATTCACCACACTGTATAACGGTATACCAGACTATAGATTGTTGCCTGGATCGGCAAAAAGTGTTTGTTGGCTTAGTCATATTTTGCCTTGCCTATAGACGCGCATCTCTCGCAGCGTTTCGAATAGAGGACTAATTATCGTTGAAAAATATATGTATTCCGCGAAGACATTGTGCTTGGGTTATGTGGACGATTAAAAATTTTAAATTCCTTTGCTCATTGTATGTTTTATTAATGTCTTATTATATAATCATGACATTTTCCTTTTTCGCTGATTCTAAAGCTATTAAAGGTCGTTCTCCGAAAAATCAATTTCTTGGGATTTTTTTCTGAAACTTGTTGATAAAGCTTAATTTAGTGTCCTTAGTACATACTTCAAAGCCCAACATCCAAAGCGGTATTCAAAATAGAAATATTTGACTCAAAATTACATATCTAACCGCGTTTAAAAAATACATTTTGATTTATTTCCTATTCCTATTTTTTTTCTCTTAAAAAAGTTATGACAGGATGTTGTGAAGCATTTAAAAAAACAATGTGATTGGTTGTTGGTTCAATATACGATCTGAATAGCGTATATGTATATATATTTTCTATATATTTATAGTCACGTCGTGTACCTTTTTTCTTACACTAGCAAAATCCAAACGCGCTGCGCGCGTACTATTTTGTTTTTGAGGTTATGAATATAATTTTTCAGTATGATTTAATTTTAATTAATTTAAATGTCCTAACCAAATAATTTTTCAAAGCATAAAAAGATGAATTTTTTATTCCATTTTGATTTAAGTATTTGTTTTTAAATAATTAAAAATAAATAATCGATTAAAAAAATTCAAACGTAGTGGAAGTAGCAAATTTTCGTGTCTATTTCTTACAAACCAATCAAAACAAATCTATAAAGGCTTCACAACATCCGGCCATCACTTTTTTAAGAGAGGATCGTCATTTGTTAATATTTTTGGAGTAGTGTATAGAGGATCGTAAGGGGTTTCCATCATAAATAATATACTTAAATCACATTTATTACAATATTGATAAAGTTCAGCACAACTGCCCCTGGAAAACGTCCTTAAATTGTTCCCAAATAATTACAGCGTGTTGAATCTTTGTTCCTACAAAAATTTCACGAATAAATTATAGAAACAACTTAATAAACAGAAAACGTTCCGTAAAAAATAAAATTCTCGTTAACCATTTCCACAAAAAATACATCAGACAAAACTTACAATACGTTCCCAAAAAAATCGTTCATCCTCCTCCACGCTCGCGCCAAACCAAATCCATTAACCGCGAGAGCAGAAAAGCCTCTCCTCCGCGCATTACAAGAACGAGCTACATCTCCCCCTGTCTTTCTCTCTCATTCTCCTCAACGCTATCAATGACTATTTTTACGACGCCGACGTAAGAAGAGCGCTTGCTCTCTTCCACTATATAGGAAGCTCGAACAACTGCTCCCTCATTCCCTCCCAATATATTTTTCTCCAAAACCGCGACGCGCGGGCATAGCCGATGGAGTTTAGGAGGCCAACGATCTGAATCCCTCTCAGCGCGGTCTTTGCCTCTCTTTCTCTGCTTGGCATAGCGAGCGTGCCGATTAGGAGAATTTCCTCCTCTTTCTCAGCGCGCGGTCGCCGGGAATTCGCATGATGCGTGAATCGATAGTTATTGCGCGCTCTCGCTCTCTCTCACTCTCTTTCTTGGCGATGCTTTTCTTAACCGACGCCGACGTCGCGGCTTTCCAGTGAATCATCTTCTTCTCGCTGTTCGAGGAGAAAAGCGAGAGAGAGAGAGAGTAGGAAAGGACAAAAAAGTTTCGGCCCACGATGATGGTACTTTTATACATAGGTATATCGTGCTTGATTTCACGGACGCACGGTGCACGTTTACACGCGCAGCGCAATAAAGCGCGAGCTGAGAAAGAAGGGGGAGAAGGAAGAAACTATACACAGAGTTTACTTTTCCACGCTCGTCCACGCCTCTTTTCCGCAGACTGTGCATTTGCTGGCACTTTATATAGTAAATTATACGACGCAAGATATATTCTATACGCTTTTAGAAAGTAATAAAGAGCAGCGCGCGAGCTTCTCCCTTTCTTTCTCTCTTTCGCGCGTGCCGACTTTTTCCGAATTATCCTCTCGCGACCGCTTGAAAAAGATATGCGCGCGAGCTCACGTTATATAGCAGAGGGGCGACGGACGTGAAACAATCTCGAGTGAGTGAGTAAGTGAGAGAAAGAGCGGAAGTGACGCGTCGCGTGGTCGATACATACGCGCGTGTGCGCGCCTTTGCCGATTGGTCGGGCCAACGACACGCGCCCCTCGCGCTCGTCGAGAGACAGTAGTAGTACAATATTTCTAATCACACGACATCGAAAGACGACGACGACGACGACGACTCTTGTATTGGGACGGTTTAATTAAAGGAGTGCGCGCATATACGCGCGGGTGTTGGCAATTAGGCGGATTAGTGTATAAGCGAGTGAGAGCCGGCCCGGTCTATGATTTTTTACGTCCGTTGGATTGTCGATTTTGTTATTGTAAGGTAGACGATGTATATTTGCCTGCGTCAGTCGAATTATTTAATTAATTGACCTTTTGAGTTTCTCTAATTTTGACGAATTTTAAATATCAATATGTTGTTATAGCTTTGAAGGTGTATACTTCACATGATTAAAACAACTAATTCAAGATAAAGGGACTGTGTATTTACTTTTACATCCATATTAATTGAAGTTTAAACGAATATAGAACAATAACTAATATTAATAATTAATATTAGCTACATTTTAGTTAATTACAAATATTATTATAGTAATAGGAATAAAGCATAATATCTCCACCAGACAGTATATGGCGAGCTTTAATTAAAACCTATATCAACAATTTTTGCGTGTCCGTATATTTTAACCTATACCTAGATCCAGTATTCCATATAAACTTCAAATGGAATACATAAAGGGTTCACGTAGTGTACGCACGTGTCCGCGCCTCGTCTCAATGCTTTATTAAAATACATGAAAAATACAAATTATCCTACGTACCCCCCTTCCCTCTTTCTCTCTCTTTCCACTCACGAATCTTCTCCAAATCAATTTCATGAACTCTCGCTAATCTCCCGCCGTAAAAGAGAATAAACGAGTGCGCGACTGTGTCGGCAGAGCGCTCAAAGCCCTGCTAAAGAGACGCCAAAAAGGCGACCCCAAATCCGCCGCCGACGACGACGAGGAGGAGAAAACACGACGACGCCGAGAGCGAGCGCGTGTGTAAGGGCGCTCTCACGTATATACGAGAGGGGGAAAGAGAGAGAGGAGCAGAGTCGCGGTTTTCATTCATGCTTTCGCCGTGCGCGCGCGCGCTGCTGCACACACCGCCCGAGATAGAACTCGGAGCAGGTGGCGTCAGCGGACGCCATTCTTTCGCGAGGGCGGAGAGGAGAGATCCGAAAATGCGCGCGGGCAGGAAGTTGCTTTCCGCCGAAATGAAAATTCCGAGGTGCATTTTCGCGAGTAGAAGTGGGTGGAGGTGTGAAGTGGGAGGTAGGAGAGGGGCGGAGTGGTTGGTAGTCGTTAGCGTTTTTCGGATGTGGGTGTTGGCGGGGGTTTGGATAATTTTTTTCCGGAAGGGGGATTGTGTGGTTGCACGAGTGAATGAAGATACTTTTTTTTTTAGATTGACGGTTGTTATATTATAATTTTCGTTAGAATTAGGAAAAAGTTTTTTGTAAATTTTACTTTGTCTATCATCAATTAATTAATTTTTATGATTTTTGTAGCAAATTGACTGATACTGTGGATATTTCGTTCAAAATTATTATTTCAAAAAGTAAAATTTGCTTTACAAGAATCCTAAGAATTATTATTTAATTGAATTTTGCTTCGAAAACCATAAAAATTGCTATTTAATAATTAAAAATCCCACATGACAAGTGTATCCCACCGATATTATCGAAAATTGAAAATTTTCCTGTAAAAAAGTAAAGTTTACAAAGAAATTTTCGTCAATGTATAATTATTTTTATTTCAATTTGCAATCCAATTGCCAACTATCTTTACACAAAGCTTCAATTATACAGATTTTATCAATTAATAGCTTTATAAACGTAACAAAAAGCTGACTTCCATCATGTAAAAATCCTCTTTGAAATAATCGATTTTGCGTGAGTTTTATTCAACTTTCAAAGTACATGTGTTACAAAGGAAAAATTTAAATAACGAACAAAGAAACTTTAATGCGCGTGGTGCGGTAATTACTCTACTGTAGATTTAATTATTTCGTGTATTTTGGAATAATTAATTTACTCTAAAATTGTTATTATTATAATACAAGGTTGAGCCGTATTAATTTCAAATATTCAGCTAATTAATATTTTAGTACATGTTTCCAACAGTTCTTATTTTATCGTAAATTCATTCATACAATTTATTGTTATGCTCAAATTATGAAAATTATATTAAATGTATTAACTGAAATTAAATTGTTATTGTTATTTTTTCAAATTTTGAATAATCCAAAAATGCATAAAATTCGTTTTATTAGTAATCTTATAGAACATTCTATAAACGACTTTTCCAATTAGGGCAGTAGTACAGTTAATTGAAGATGTTTTATTATTTAATTTTTATGACAATATGATAACATCTAATAACCAAAAAAATAATATATGTTATAGAAATGTATAAATTGTGTTACAAAAAATCGTTTATTGTATACATGTAGATATTGCTGCTCGAAGAACAAGTCACTTCAATTTCATACGAATTTTTTATTTTTTATTCCATTTTAATGTTTTACGTTTTGTTTTTGTTTAAACATTTGTGTACGACCCATCCAGGCTCATATTATGAAATGACTAATGTATACGAAGTAAAGTGAAATTGTTTGCAGTTCAAGAATAAAAAAAACTTGAAGTGTACTACGAATAATTACATTTTTCATGTATTATTTCTCTTATTATTAGATTTTATTAGATTGTGATAAAAATTAAACAGTAAAAAAACATCTTTAATTAACGGTACTACTACTTTAAGTAATATCATGAGATATGATCAATTTTCGGAAGAATAGATGCAAGAGTAATAAGTGGAAGGAATCGAGCCTCGTTAACATTTCAATATCCTCTGAGACATATCCTCTCCAAAGGAGGTATTTAAATAATCATAGCGTTAAAGAGAATCGACGGATATAAAGCGGCTCGGTGCAGTTCCAACGAAAAATTTTCGTTTTCAAGAAGGTATTCCTTAGATTTCGTTTCCTGAATAGCGCATCAATTATTACCGCAACAATCAATTCCATGAAGTTAAAAAATTTACATGCGTTCGACACACTTTTTTTAATTTGATATTTCACGTACGTTATTAGTTACTCAATTCACCAAGTTTTTACATGAAACTTGGAATTTCTCTTGCAACATTCTTGTAGTTTTACATGTAATTCGTGAGGTTTTGAAAATTTTAAATTGCAGATTTAGAAGTTGGCTTCGTATAATGTCTGTATTTAAAGGAAATTCTTCGGAAAGTCTTTAATTAAGTCGTTTCCGGTTTTCTTCCACTTGGCAAACGGACGAAAGCTCACTCGACGTGTATTATTAAATGTTACATCCGATACTTACATGAATTATACTTTATAAGCTGGTCTTCGTACATTGTAATGATTTATAACAAAGGTTCCCGTTTAAAAGAGTGCAACGTACTTTAACAAAACGTACGTTTATTTATTTCCAAATACTTAACGAAAACACCGAAAAAAATTCGAAAAAAAAATCAATCACCAAAACTTGAAAAACACTGCAACCCACGGCCAAAACAGCGTATTGAATCGAAAGAATGCGAATAAGCGGGTTTATTCGTAAAAATAGCCCACGCGTGAACTCGCTAGAAACTTTCTTTTCCTGTCATTTTGCCAAAAATCGCGCATACCATGTCTTTTCATATATAGGTATACCTACATTTTTTTCTCTCTCGCAATGTTTTCCCTCGACAAATCTATACTTACGCGGAACTGCTCGCACAGGCGCGCGCTGGGGGGTTTCTATCGCTTATTCATCGGCTTTCATTATGCAACGTTTTAATTGATTCTCTCGCATTGTTTCCAGGTACTGGTGAATCCGGCAAGTCCACATTCATCAAACAGATGAGAATTATCCACGGCTCTGGCTACTCGGACGAGGATAAGCGGGGGTTTATCAAGCTGGTGTACCAAAATATCTTCATGGCGATGCAGTCGATGATACGAGCGATGGATCTCCTGAAGATTCAATACGCGTCGTCTTCAAACATAGTGAGTCTCTTTCTCGAGATGGGGAGAGGAGTGGGTGGAGGCGCAAAGCAAAGAGGGAAAGCGATGTGTAAATAGCACCGTGTCGGTTGCGGGAAACCACGTGGCGCTACTGACCTATATAAATTTTCGTTGAGTTTCAGGGTTTACAAATTAATTCGTGATATGGGTTTAAGTATTGCAGTGCCTCCGAAATTTTTTTTATCATCACATTTTTATTATTTTTTTGGTATATTTTAACATTTGTTTAAATTTCGATTATTATTCATTGATTAGGTATTATATAGTAATATTATTACTTAACATCGTCGGGTGAGAGGTGAAACCAGACAACTCGGCCGAGCGCTAAGAAACCAGACAACCCGCGGGCTCCTTTTTTTCATTCGGTTTTTAGTTGATAACCACGGAAGTGAGTTAAAAAATCAAGGATCTTAACTCTCCATAGTGGTTCTCAATAGTCGGAAAAACACAAAAATAATCATAAAAAAAAATTTTAACGTATATAAGAAACAAAGGTTATCAACTAAAAATCAAATGAAAAAAGGAGCTCGCGAGTTATCTAGTTTCTTAGCTCTCGAGTTGTCTGGTTTCACCTCTCACCCGACGAAATAATGTAGGCTTAATTCGGAGAATGTGGAATTTGACAAATTGTACCCCTCAAACAACTAAGCGTGGGTGTAAGCAAATTATATTAAATTACAGCTATATGAATCACAAGCGTAACTTCAAGCTTCATAATTTCTTAAAAGTTATTATTAGAATAATAACTTAATTATAGGGTGTTTAAAACGAGAATCTACTTCATGCTTTTTGGTACTAATGTTCTAGAACGTATTTAAATTATTGTCGACTTGTTTTAAATAATTTTTTAAATGTTTTTAATCTAAATAATTCTACCATATACCAAATAAAAAAATCCTTGCTGTTCAAATAACTGAGGTTTCAAAGAGATGCACTGCTAATGAGAGAACATTATTATTCAACATAAGAGAACTCGTCTCTCGAATCTTTTAATTATTTCATCGGTCACCAGACTCTAAATAAAGCTGCGCGAGAATTAAGACTCCACGCACAGAGAGAAACAAACGCAAACTTTGTCCTAGCGTTTCAAAACTCATTATACCCAGTCAGTGGCAGGAGAGAACGACGTCATGAATTAAAAACAACGTCCCTCGTAATTAACTCGCGAAACACACTGCGCGCGCGAAAAAACTTTTCCGCCAGGAGCCCGTTGCTCCTCTATAACTGGTAGAAT
The DNA here is from genome assembly GCA_900474315.1 of Torymus auratus. Taxonomy (NCBI): domain Eukaryota; kingdom Metazoa; phylum Arthropoda; class Insecta; order Hymenoptera; family Torymidae; genus Torymus; species Torymus auratus. The sequence goes on from UXGD01000121.1 coordinate 56,018, forward strand.
TCTAATACATTTTATAAGCGGGAAGCCTCTTAGGATAATGCGAAACTTTTCCCATTCGTTTCATTGAATCGCGCGCGTGGTATACGCGGACAAGTCGATTTGAATGAATTCGACTCTCCCGCACTTTGACTTTCTCTCATTCCCTCGTTGCCCCCGCATCGATAATCCCTTTGACGAGCTATTAATCGGAAATCAAAAACACGAAATTGTGTCCGCGCGCGTGACAGAAAGAGGAAGAGAGGCAAAGAGCAATTCATTAAAATATCACGTGCCTTAATTTTACTCGTGCGAGTTCGACACTAATACGCGATTATGGCCGCTGCCGGGGAAATTTTTCGCACTGCAAATTTGCCGAGCGATTTTGTGTTACTTGCGCGGCGAATTGCTTTTCCTATATAGCGCGACTTCAAAGCCGCTGACCTCGCGCGAACGCGAATTATCCTGAACATTACTTCGAGGTGAGCTTTTTATCGCTCTGTTTCTCTCGCTCTCTCTCCTTCTCTCTCGGGCGCGGGCCTTTTAGGAAACTGATTCACGTTTCCGGTGCCGAATATATAAAAATAGTTCGTTCTTGGCTGGGAAGATGTAATTTTGAAGCAGGACATTGGTTTGTGTGTTTAAAGCTCAGAGCTATGAATCATTAATAACATTAAAAATATATGACAATGCAATAAAAGGAATGTGTTATACAGGTAATTTAGACGTTCAAAACTGACGTAGATACAGATTCATTTAGACATTTGATTGGTTTCAATCAAAGCCAATGTGCTTTTTTTTAAATTTCAATTCGTATCTATTCAAATCTACAAAATGTGTAAAACGAACCGTGCACTAATTCGCTTTTGCTCATTGCAGGAAAAAGCCGAACTCGTGCGGGCCATCGATTTCGAAACGGTAACAGCATTCGAGGAGCCCTACGTGCAAGCGATAAAGGATCTGTGGGCAGACGCCGGCATACAGGAATGCTACGATCGTAGACGAGAGTACCAGCTGACGGATTCTGCCAAATAGTAAGTCTCGCCGCGCCACTGAACCGCAGCCAACCACTGTATACCTATACTAATCAGTCATTTGAGTTTTATCCTCCACCAGTTTACCCCCCTCTCTCACAGGTTAAGGAAACCGCGAGTTTTCCTTGTCCTCCCAATGTGTGTATTTCAGACGCGCAAAAAGCATACAGACAGAAAGACACGACACACAGTACTGACGTCTCAATTAAAACGGGCGCGCGAGCACGCAGACTCGATGTTATATAGGCGATGATAAATTACCGTTTACCGTAATGCGATTGTTTTTGATATGAGGAGAATCGTGTCATGTGTGAAGCTTTATCGGGGCGCAGAAAGGAGGGGGAACTGGTAATACCGAAATTGTCGCTGGAATTTTCGTGAGTCATTGTCGCGCGATTTTCAATCTTTTCTCCTTTTGTGTTTTTTTTCGAGACACATGCTTCATGTAAATAACAGATGTTATACATTGGGCAGCGTGACAATTCATTGACCTTTGTGCGTATGATCGGACAATCTGACCGGGGAAAATTACGTGAGATTTTAAATTTGCATCTTGATTTTTTTTATCACTAATTTTCGGACCAGGGATTCTGCTGAAACTTTAGGACACGTTTTTGGATGTCAAAATATATAGAAAGTCATAAGAGTCGATCCCAACGTTTGGCAAAACTCGAGTTAAAAACATTTTTAGAGTTATTTTAAGAAAATGTTGTAAGAAAGGTTTTTTTAAAACTATAATGCATTTAGCATGAAAAAGTCAAATTTTAAGAATTGAAAATTAAACTATAGAAAAAAAACAAGATTTCATTTGTTTCTCTGAGAATTATAAAACGAGCACACAAAGTATAGAGTGAGAAACTACTAAGATCTACAGCTCTGCCTACTTCATGCATATTTTAAACCATCATAACTGTGGCATGACTTGATATACTTTAATCTTGATACGGCAAATAGAAGCTCGCTTTCTAGTTGTATTTTATATATTTTTAAAATGGTATGTAAGACCGTATCTATTAAATAACTATCTATTGAAAAAAAATCTGTTTTTCAACATTTTCTTAAAATAATATTAAAATGCCCTTAAGCTTATTAAAGCATTCGGGTGCACTATCGCGGCTTTCTACATATACGCACATCCAAAAATATATCCCAAATTTTTATCAGAACCCGTGACCCAAAGGTAGTGCAATCTTCAGATAAGTATACAGACTGTTCTAATTTGCCCGAGAGATTGCACTACAAATTTAAAGTTAGTTATCGATGGCCGAACCACGGATTACTTCACAGCGCGTTTTAACATAGTAGCACTACAGGAGCTCGGAGCTTAATGGCTCTGCCAGCTTCGTTTTATTATTCATTATTTGCGAACTATCAATCTCGACTTGTGTTACTTCTGATTCTCCCCCCACTCTCTCTCTCTCTCTCTCTCTCTCTCTCTCTCTCTCTCTCTCTCTCTCTCTCTCTCTCTCCCTCTGTCTTCTCCGTCTCTTTCTCTCTTCAGGCAAAAAGCATGACGCATCAGCGACGAGACCACGCGCGACGGTCCGTCTAATTAATCTCGGCTGAAACCTAAAACAGAACAAATATTGCGAGGAGAGATAACGACGACAGTGCAAACTACTGCGTGAAATTCAAATCGTTATTGGATTTCGCCGCGTTCTTATTGAGATCGTTTGAAGTAATTGCAGAAGCTGTATTGGATTTAATTGGTAAACTAGTACGAGACGTGTAATTCGATCAATCGTGGACAATTACATTACCGTTTAAGTAAATCATCGCTTCGCGCATCGGCAACAATGTCGCGACGAATAATTCACAGAATCATTAATAAATGTCTTTTTTTTACTTCCGATAGTATTTAAAGAGCTCGTTTTAATGCATTGGTCAGTAGGTCGATTCGTTAACGACTACGGCTCGTGAACTTTTTACGTTACTTGCCGGCAGTCGTTAAAAACTATTTAGTTTAAGGCTAGAACAAAAAATCTCTAAACTATTAAGAACGCTTTCGCGGTCGTTGTAAAAAGTAATAAAAAATTACAATGATTTCTTGAAAGAAAAAAAAAAAGAAAAAGCGAAGTACACACATTTACATCGGCGATCTGCATGCCCCGAGATGTGCACGTCAAATGAAAATTCCAAAAGGGACCATTGTACTATAAGTAAATGATTATTACAGGACCTTAGTACTATAAGTAAATGATGATTACAGTTACCTGATGGAGATAGACCGAGTTGCGGCGCCAAACTACCTCCCCACAGAACAGGACATTCTTCGTGTAAGAGTGCCCACTACCGGTATAATTGAATATCCCTTTGACTTGGAAGAAATCCGATTTAGGTACGTCGCAGCGAGGCGAAGAAAGTTAAAAAATATCAATGGTGGATGATGATGATGAAATTATGGTGCACACAATCTTCGCTCGGCACAGTCTCGCATGGGTCTCTCTCTTATATTGGGCTGATCTGTACATACATATATATCTTTCTCGCTCGCACTCACAATTTTTCTGTCTTTCTGTCTTTCTCTTTCTTTCTCTCTCTCTCTTGCGCTCACACATCACACTCACGTATACACGTTGGTGTAACTAGGCGCGCATGGAGGCGCCTGCATGCATGGATGGAGAGCCAGCCTCGCACGAGCGCGAGCGCACCACGCTTTTAATTTTAACTGTTTACTAATCAACGACTAAAAGCCGATGGAGTCGCGCGTGGCAATCAGTGCTATTCTTGAATAGGTCTCGTGAGTTCTGAGTTTTGCGCGCGATGGCCTGGAATTTTTGCGCGCACGCGCAACCTGACGTGCGGCACGTCTCTTTCACGCACGCGTGTCTCTTGTGATGCATTTCACGGGAATTTTGAATTGTTCCGAACTGATAGTTTCGTTTGCGTAGTCTTGATATAGAGTCTGGAATTTTGAAATACGTGTTTGTACAAGATTGATTTTAATTAAAATACATGGACAATCTCGATCTCATATGAGCATCTCCGCTCCTTTACTTCGTGATTTTAATTCTTTAACTACGCAACTACTTCATGCCACTTTTATATTTTGTATATATTTCTTTGTATCAAGGGCTTTAAATGCCCGTTTAATGTTTAATAAATAAATAAATACTCGCTGCTTTGATTTTCTGGTATCATTGGCTTTGCAATATTATTGTTATAATATTCGTTTTGTATTGGAGGATTCAAATTATCGTGCACATTGTTAATATTACAATTATTTATTGAAGTAGATGAAGAACAATAGTCAATGCACGCTTGTAAGGGAAAACAATGTTGTTTAATTTCATAAAGCAATCTCACATTATTGGTGTTGTTAAAGCAACGATTTGTCGAGAAATTTTATTGACACGTGTACTATTGAAATTAAATTTTTCCAAAGAATTGCTTTATCACAATGAGCAATAATTTATTATTCTTCCATTCAGTATCAACGTGACTTACATTTTTAGGACAAGAAAATGCGATAATTTTCAAGAATAGCACTGGCGCGACTTTCTTTTAGACAAGGTGATATTTTATTTACAATAGGTAGCTTATTCACACCACTAAATATTCTCAAAGCATAAGTAACACTGCGAAAATTAAAATGTAAATAAGGTCTCACCGAGTCGCACTTGTCATATTGCAGGTTGCATGAATAACGTCGGACAGAGAGCGCCTACAGCAGAGTCTACTCTTGACCGCCTTGTCACTCATTTTGTTTCTAATTTGATTCTGTGTCTCTTTAATAATCCTCATAATTAACATTGTTTTACTTATTTATCCTATGACAAGTTGCATGGCATGCGATACGAACGACAATGGCTTGGTTTGTGTTGCAGTTATATTAGTGACATAGATCGCATTGAAAAGCCCGAGTATCTTCCCAGCGAGCAAGACATCCTACGAGCTCGAGTTCCTACAACCGGCATTTTAGAGTATCCATTCGATCTGGACTCCATAATATTTAGGTACTTTAGAATCTGAGTTATCGAGACGTAAAGAAGTAGAGTTCTGCGGATACGTGCCATGCGCGCGGATAGGCTTTTCAATTAATTCGATTAATTCGTGAATTGAGGGGCTACGACAGGCTATGAAAAGAGCATTAGCAATTTCAATTGATCGGCTCGTTTATGTTAATTCATGAAGAGTTTTCGGATTGTGTAGACATTTTTTTAATGATCGTATTATACGTAACAATGACAACGTAACTTTTGTAATCGAGTTTTGAAGTCAAATGTGCTAACATGCAAGTGCACAAAGTAGATTAATTTAATTTAAATTTAATATCTTGACAATTCATCGCGAAATCAAATTTAAGGTGATTCTTTCGTAAAGTCATGAATTCCAAATTTAAAATCTATTTAAAATCTATAAAAGAAATGACATTCTAGGTTGACACAAGAAATTTGTGGGATCAATTCTTGATAATATAAACGAACGGAAAATAAATTAACTTCAAACTCAAAAGTTTTCCTATTACTGCGTAGTACAGAAGATATACTCTTACTAAACAATTAAAATATTTAGAAATATGCAATATTACTTAAAAAGAAGCAGTTTTCGCAAAATGTACCTTACAATTCATTTTTGCGATTGATTCATTTTTTATGATATTTCTTTTCTTATGTGTCAAAATATTATGAACATTGTTTTTTTAACTAACTGATCGTGGAAGAACCACCATGAGAGAAGTTTTTCGAGTGAATTTTTGAAAATTACGAGAATGAATTCTTTTTATAATAATGCGAGTTATGACCTAGAATAGTTTCAAGGAGGATTTTCAGAATGCTCTAAAGGACCAAGCTTTGTAAGATGCTGTAAATATTTTATATTTCATTTTTTTTTTTATTTGTAATGTTCTTCATATTCTTGTTCTTACTAACATTCTAAAGCATGACTAGTATTTAATTGGTGTATGGGTTTGCAATTAATAGATTTCATGGATTACTTACTTATATGCATTAAACGTTTGTAATCGATTTTCGATATAGTTACTATTATCTAAATATTCAATGTGAACTGTGTAATTAATTGCATATGCTGTGAATAACGAATTTGTTTCATTTCACGTATAATTCTTGCTTTTTAAAATATTGTATGGTTTTTGTAAAATTACAAAAAGTTTAAATAATAATAATTGTTAATAAGTCACAAATGTGTCAATTGAACAATGTAATCTTTAACATCTGATATTTTACAGGATGGTAGACGTCGGCGGTCAGAGATCGGAAAGAAGAAAGTGGATCCATTGTTTTGAGAACGTCACTTCCATTATATTTTTAGTAGCTTTAAGTGAATACGATCAAATTCTCTTTGAATCGGAAAACGAGGTAATTTAAGATTGCACGAATATGCCACATCTTTTTTAGATTGAATATAATAATTTATTAAATTTATCATAACTTTGTTTTTCAGAATCGAATGGAAGAAAGTAAGGCGCTGTTTAAGACGATCATAACATATCCCTGGTTTCAGCATTCTTCCGTCATTCTATTCTTGAACAAAAAAGATTTGCTGGAGGAGAAAATCATGTATTCTCATCTCGTCGATTATTTTCCAGAATACGATGGTAAGCTGCTATGCACTGTTTTACTAATTGGACATTTTAAAAATTCTCAAGTTAAAAGTTTTAGGTCGTGAAACATAATAGTTTTAATCATCCTTTTCTCCATACCAGAATAATATCAACCTTTAGTGATTAGCTGTTATGTACTATTTTATTCGCAAAAACTATAGTTCTAAATTACAATAAGGGACATATGTTCCGGGCTAATCGCACGCGAATTTCATTGAAATATTGGACAACGTTGATTGATAAGTTATGAATGGTATAGGACCAAAGCAGCAGGGCGCTCCTGCCATGGACTACATATTACAGGGTTATCTCGCAGCGAATCCCGACCCTGATCGCACGTGCTACTCTCACTTCACTACCGCGACAGGTCTGTTAAAGTAGAAGATGTCAATGAAAAAGGGTTACTGCAGCCAGTTTATCTTAATCTTGAATTAGACGCTAGTATTGTAATTTGAAGTAACAGATCCTGAAGTAAAATCGCTTCAGAATTATCTTTATCTAAGCCGTAATCGTTAGTATACAATATATTGATGTACTGTATTTACTATTTGCTATTGAATCTAAAATATTACATTGATTTCGATCTTAAAGATCTTTATCAGTAATGTAAACCATACTTTTGAAAACTTTTTAGTAAATTTTTGCTTAAGTCTTTGGGGCACTTATTCGCAAAACAAATCTCGAAACAATCACCCTAAACATTCTTTCACTAATTATTCTCCGAAATCAATGACCCAAATGAGTTTGAAACTTCCGCGCAATGTCATGTGGATGCTCTCAAAATCCATCAATCAACATCATAAGCTTGCCCACTGGCAAAATCGAAACGTTTCCGAGAACATTTTTTTTCCTCTTTGTTCAAACGAAACCGACTTTGTTTCAGTCTATTGCACAAGTAGTCGTCGTTATGCTGTATGCGCGTGGTTGTCCTTCGCGCGGGTGCGCACGTAACCTCAACAAAGAATTTGGATTATCAAAACGGTTTTCCCTGGCAGTGCCACTGCATAACAGCCCGCCACTCGCGTCCGATACAGCCGGTTAACTGCTTTAGCCCGTGTGAGGCTTCCCCGCGGTGAATTTCCGCGTCGCTTCTCTCGTGGCTCTCTTCCGCTATGTGTCTCTCCCTCTCACTAATGCGATAAGGCCCGACCTTGGGAACGGGCTATTGGATTTCGGATTCGAGCCGGTCGTGTACACCGGTAGCAACCAACTTATCCTTGACCGTCACATATACCGTCGTCGTCGCGTTTCTTCGTCGTGTTAAGATCTGCCGTTGGTTTAAATTCTGTGATTTTGTTTCTCAGGGAGAGGAGAAATGTTGATGTTAGACAAAATCGGCTAGAAGCACCATTGACCTTGTTAAGATATGCTTTAGGCGTACCATTTTTACTTTAGAGTGTTAAACTCGTACTATAATTTAGTTCTGAATAGGGTGGAAAATAAAAAAAATATATTTAGGACAATTAAAAAATTTAATAAATTTGAAAATTTTAATGAAAAATACACGTTATACAACAAACTTAAAAATCGGTATCTTTTATCAAATTTTTTAGACTTCCATTTCATAAGCCTCTTGCTTTTCTAATTGATTATTTTTATAAATGTATAACTCGGAAAAACATTCGATTATTTAAATTTAATTTCCGTTTTAGTAATAAGGTTTCTAATTTGATATATTTAGAATACGATGATACATAATCGCATGAGTCATATCTTTTGAGTAACCTTGTTGTATATTCATAAAGATGCTTGTATAAACGTTCACTTTAGTTTTTGAAATTGAACTGATTTTGCAAATGCGATTATTGATGTAAATACGGAGCAAAAAACCAAATTCATGAACAAAGTTTATTTTAAATTGAAAAGTAAATAAAAATATTTACAAATTTTTTAAGAATTAAATTTATTCGCAGTTTTACTTTATACATTGTATTGTAAACGCATTTGATAGAACGCGAAGTACAGGAATATTTGGTCCCCGGGTTTCCACATTGATTAGGATGACAAGATTTCGCGGGGCGACGTTGTTTGTACAAGACGTGACGTAAATTAAAGCCAAGTAAATTAAGGAGGTTTCTTTTTTTTATTAGATAGCTATTAACCGTATATCATTGTGTGTGTATTGATGCTCTCGAGTGGTTTGTAAATTAGACAGGATTATATATGTAATACTCCACACTGTACAACGTCTTCAGCACACTTTCAAATATTCGTTTTCCTTTTCTGAAAATGATGTAACCCAGTGGACAAATATGTGAAGGAGTCGACGTACTTGATGATTAGACTGTTTGAACAGTATTAATTGATCGAGTTTTCTTCTGATTGGTTGTTTATAACAGTAATTAATTGAAATAATGGTTTTTTATGTTACAACTTGAGTTACAGACTACTGTTTTTTAATTTATTTTAGTCGATTTGTTTAAATTTAACATTCAAATGACAAAAGTAAAGTAAGGTCTTTATATCTTGTGACCTAAAAAATAGTCCAGTTTTTTCGTTTGAAATAATTTAAAGATAAGTAGTTTGTATTTTTTTTTAAATATTATTGAAATTAAAAATGTGAGTTACACTCGTACAGTTTTCGTATTTTGCACAGTATACTTTTGTCTAACCAAAAGAATAGCACATTATCAAGTACATAAAAAATAATAATACATTTGAATATAACGGTAGAAGTAAGCTAGAAATATGTATCGAGATAAGAGTTGTAGAAGCCAACGCTGTAAGCTTGCATATGTCGTTGTATTTGTTTCCTAGGACTCCAAAAAGACGCGACAGCGGCCAGAGAATTCATACTGAGGATGTTCGTCGACCTCAATCCAGATAGCGAAAAGATTATCTATTCGCATTTTACGTGTGCGACAGGTAGGTGTCTGCTTCGTTTCGATAAGCGCGCGCCGCTATCGCGCGCGCTTGCCACGCTTGACTTGTGCATGCTTTATCTATGTCTGTGTGTATTGCTTTGCCGCTTTGTACCCTCTGACAGTTGGTTTTTAGCATTAAATTTATCATTTTTATTCTTAACAAGCTGTGCTTACGATAAGAGAAGAGCATTGCAACTGTAAATTCACGATATTCAACATTAATATTAAAACTGATGCAATCTTCTCTTATCGCAAGTGAATGCTGAACAGCGCTCGCCAGGTGATGGAATGCCTAACATTTGATTTCTCTTTCTTTCAAACAACACCCTGCATGCCTACACACGGGGGAACCGCGTCTTCGCTCTCTCCCTAACAGATACGGAAAACATCAAGCTTGTGTTTTGCGCCGTCAAGGATACGGTCATGCAGAGCGCCCTGAAGGAGTTCAATTTGGCTTGAGCGCGCTTCGTGAAAAGAGAAATCTCGTCAAACATCGGGAAGCTAAAGAGTGCATGCGAGACCATCTCTCTCTTTCTCTCTCTCTCTTTCTCTCTCTACCTTCTTTACTTTCTAGTAACTTCAATAACGCTGCAAAAATCTTTCTGTAACCAATCCTTTTCCTCCTGCTTGTCTTTTGCCAAGTTGCTCAATCGCGCGGAGAAACGAGGAAAAGAGAGAGGGAAAAAGACGATGTGTAACAGACGGCTGCAGACGAGGAGAAGGAGGATGAGGATGAGGATAATGTGCATGCAAACGAGACCGAAGAAGGAGGAAAAACGAAGATTTTCCGCGAATGCATGTGTATATCCTTTTTTACGGCATATTATTGTCTTTGAAGCGTGTGCACAAACGTTTTCACGCCGCGCGCGCGAACGCTTCTAAAACAACGGCGATTTTCCGTTCGCTTTGGCTTTTTCGTTTTCTTTCGTCCTCATGTACACTCGCCGTGGGCGCGCGATGTAATCGAACGCATTAATCTTCTACCACAACTATGTTAACCCACCTGTCTCACTGTTCTGCTAATGATATAATACAACTTCGATTATAAGTACCGACATTTGTGTTGTTTATTTCTCTCGTCGAATTGCATTGACCTACCTCTTTTCTTTCAAGCAAGAAGTATGGGATCAAGAAGATATATTTATTTTTTCCTTACTTTAACATCAATTTACCTGGTTTTAAGACTTTTTAGCTATGAATTGTTAATATTATAATAATTGTTAAATAAGTTAAATTTTCATTAAAAAAAAACTATGAAAACTGTTTTCTGTTTGGTTTTCTAATAATGGGCATGTGTCTTTTAACCTTTTTAATAACTTTTTTCGTTAATTTTTGGTACGAGCATGAAAGGGAATGCTTTTTTCTAATTTTCGTTTTTTTATTCATTTATTAACAAAGGGTAAGTTTTATATCCTTTTAAATTAGACGTTGACTCATGTTAATCAAAACCATATTTTACAATAAGATTAAATTATCCCTTATTTTATAAATACTTTATGTTGTTTTGATTAACCATGAGTATCCTTAAAATAACGTTGTATTGGTATTTAAAAAGAAGACTGTAAAAGTCGTTACATGCAATAGAAGGTTATAAATATTTCAGTGAAGTACATTTTCTCGATATCCTGGTGAAAATTTCTTCAATTGTTTAAAAAAAGAAGTAAGAATGATGAAGTTTACATGACATAAACAATTATGAATACCAGTGCAACATACTTCCTCGTTTAAAAAATGTACATTCAAGCAACATAAACTAATGATTAATCGTTCCCACAGATACGGAGAACATCCGATTCGTGTTCGCGGCGGTGAAAGACACGATCCTGCAGTCGAATCTGAAGGAATACAATTTGGTGTAAGGCGCGCGCGTTCCCCGAGGACATCCGCAGGCAGATAAGAGGCCGGCCCGCGCGCGCGCCCCGGCGGCGGCGCGCACCGCAGCAGCAGCAGCAGCAGCAGCAGTCGCCAGCAGCATAAGCAGCAGCCGCAGTGGCTTCGCTTCGTCACGACTTCGCTAAGGAAACTAAACAAAACAAAGCTGATAAAGGGATATAAAGCAGCGGCAGCAGCGCACAGAGCGTAAGGGAAACGAATCGCGGCAGCGGCGAATCGTCGCTGCTATCTTTCTCTTAGCGCCGAAGGTGGAGAACAACAACAAAAGCAGCAGAAGCATCAGCAACAACAACACAACGCAATCATCATCCCGGCACCTCTCAGCCGCGGCAGCACGTCATCGCGATGATGACAACGGCCACCGGACGAGAGACGATGACATCGTCATCCACGTGAACCAGCACATGCCATCTACATATACAATACGCGCGCGCATCCTTCCCCGAGATCTCGACGACGATGACCGTTGATAGCGACGGCGCCACGCGACAAGTCTACAAGGTTAAAGACGGAGACGAAGACTGCAGCGATCGTGTGTCTGCGCGTGTGCGTGAGTGTGCGTGTGTGATGATGTGCTGCGCGTCTGCGAGAGAGTGTTAACAAAATATAATATAAATCCGAGAGCACGAGCGTTTTTATTATAATGTGAATTTTAAAACGGGTTACAGGACGCGTGTAGAGTCACGAAAGCTAGATGAGAAAGGGAGCGAGAGAGAGAGAGCGCGCACACGGGAGAGAGAGAAGAGGAGAGCTAGAGCAGAATATATATGCGCAGAGGAAGAACGAGAGTGAACGAGAGAGTGAGAGAGGAGAGTATATGCTGCGAGGGGAACGGAGATGGACCGTTGCTCGGTTGTGCGTGTGTATGTGTGTGCGAGGAGTCGCGCGAAGTATAGGGACGAGATGATAACAGGATAGACGAACGGTGACAAGAACGATGTGTAAACCGCGTGCACGTTTCGGCAGCCCCTTACACGTCGTCGGTCCTTGTGAGACTAATTTAGATAGTTTTTAACTAAAAGAGGCGAGAGATATATGAGCGAGGAAAACGAGATATTCCTGCTAATGCGATGACTTCCGAGGATGAGATGATGCGTTGAGGTTGATCAAGGACCTAAACCTAAAGTTAACGTCCTATACTCTGTACGGGAGAGCGGAAAATAATAATTAATATTAAACAAAAAACGTAAAGTGAAAATATAATGAAGACGAAGAGAAACAAAGAAAACCTCTTGCAAAATGCCCTTCCAAATAATGAAAAAAAGATGAAAACATAATTAACAAATCTCTCATGTACTCCCCACCCGACGAACCGGCGAACCGATTTACTTTCATACTCCATGCGTTGAATTTCTTACCTTTTTATATAGCTTAGCTTAATCGATCGAGCTCGGCTGACTGCGATGTGTCTTGATTTTTATATATATAAAAAAATAAACAAATCGATAGAGGTTGAATAAGGGGAGAAAATTAATTAAAGTATATTAAAAAGAAAGAATACGTGAATTATTAATGAAGTAATTGAGAATAAAGAAACTCACGAAGCACAGCGTATTTAGCCACGCCGTGCCACGTCTGTCCAGTGTGTCAGTCTCGGGTCGAGAGTCGAGAGCGACGAGGAGAAAAAACATTAAATAATTAAGTAGATAAAAAGTTAAAGGACAAAAAAAATGTCTCGATCGCGAGGTGAGCGTGAGAAAATTAAGTATGGATAATCATCGACATAAAGGGTAGAGAAATGATTTATAGAAAACAGCTGAGGAGGAGAAAAAGATAACACTATGGATTTGATCGAAAAAGTTGATGACCTTTGTTTTTTCTATCTTTTTCTCTGTGAAAAAACGACGAAAGAAAGAGTGAGATAGAATGTATGTATGTACGGGCGTGTGAGTGAGAGATCGATAAAATAAAAAAAAAATGAAAATGATAAAAAATATAAAAATCGGTACGAAAAGCTTTTTAATCTCGAATTAGTTGGAGACACGAGTGAGAACAATTCTAGTGCCATTTACTAGTGTGGTGTTTTTATTACAGTCCTTTGTTAGACGCGAAGAGCCAAAGTGTTTTTTTGTGTGTTTTTTTAACTGTGCCAGAAATAACTAAGAGTTTTTTCTGCATGTGACTCAAATTCACGATTCATCGTATATATATATATATATTGTTATATATAATATATAAAAAAATACTTAGAATAGCGAGCGTCGAGGTACGTCGGCAAACAAGTAAAATAGTACCGCGAGAGGGCAAAAGAGGTCCATTCAATTTTATGCCATTCATCCCTTAAATCCGCCTTGTCTTTCCCATTTTCATGTCTCCTCATTCGAAGTAGATATTCCGCGTTGAAGATTTCATTGAAAGCAACTTAAATTATACAGAGTTCAATTTCATAAGTACTTGTTGCCAATTTCAAGCTAAGCTATTAAAAATATATATTAAAATGTAACGATTGGTTTATATATTATAAAACATAAGTGATGTTTATTTCTATAGTTATTAAAAAATGTTTATGTTTATATTAATTTTATTATTCAATTTTATTGAATTTTGTTGAAGAGTAAATATAAATATATTATTTTATACAATTAATTAGGAACCTTAATAAATATCTCATAAGATCATTAGTTCTTTTTTATACCCTATCGACGAATTGTACTAGAATGCACCTCAGTCTTATTACGGCATTGATCAAAACTAAGGATTTGCTCTATAATTTGCTGTGTTTTCAATGAAATCGTTTGATTAGGGGGGAGATAAATCTCTCTCTGAAACAATAACAAAAATTATGCAACAATGAAAGCACAAAACTTTTTCCCTGTTTCGATGGTGATGTAGATAAACGTAGACCATGTGAAAACGATAAAGTGAAAAAGATAAAAGAGAAAACAAAGTGAGATTGAAAGTGTCATTAGCCGATCATCACTTTCGATCTCACAATATAAAGGCGGTGTGCTCTCGATACAACGCGAGGGATGTGATCTCGATCGTCCTCCGAGAGCAAAGATCTAGTCTTCTCCCCGAAGCAGTAATTTAGGATTGTTTTATTAATTTTTTTATTCGCCGACGAATAACGAACGAGTGGACTAGCTGTTGGAAGAAATAATAACGTGCAATGTGTTTCTGTGAATAGGGGAAAAGATCGAGAACAGTTCATTACTAGATTTTAATTGTATTTATATAAACGTATATGATTCATTTTTCTTAAAACAGCGAATATTAGGTTATTTTTTGTTGTTCTTTATTTAGTTATGAAATAATAAGTGCAATTATTGTGTAATGTTGTATTAGTTTGAAATTGTATAAAGTTTTAGTTGTAGAAAAAAAATATATTATTATGAGATCTTTTCGAATACATTTCCACATGTACCCAGTAAGATGGTGTAAAAGTAAACTACTATTAAAAAGAAAAAACTCGAAATGTGAAAGATACCAAGATTTGTAACAAAAGTAGTTAAAATCATAAACAAATTTATTATTTCCACGATGTAACTGAATTTCTTAATGAATTTTTTAATGAATTTTTTAATTAGAAAAGAGTATATTTTATGATAAAAACGATGGAATTTTTTTATGGTCGTTTGCACTTTGCATCATCACATTGGGAAATTCGAAAAATATCCACTAAGTCAGCGACAATTATTATTTCTACCAGCAGCTTCGAACAATAACAATGGACCAACACTTAAGACGATCGTCTGAGTTTCTCATCGGCTCATTGAAAGAAAAAGCCTCTCCCACACCCCATTTTCTCCTCGACCAACCGACTTCTGTCTTTGTCTCTTTCCGATCCCTCCTCCACTGAATCTCTCTTTACAAAACTAATTGTAAAAGACGAATAAGCCAAAAAATAATAATGAAAAAAACGGGCGCAAAACCGACAAAAAATATTTCTAACTATTCCTCTCTGTCCGTCATGCAGTGGAGCATTTACTTTTCGACTTTTATAACAATAACAACCGACTGGCGTGTTGTGAATTCTATCAAGCTCATAGTACACATATATGCACATTCACCCACCCACTCACATACATAACATTGGTATGCCTCGCTTTCCACGACTGTTCGGTGCGCGGGGCTGTTGACAAAAATTTAACAAAAGAGAACTCATCAACATAATAACGATTAAGAGAGAACAACAGACCCCGCGACTGGTCCGGTTCGTACTTTTTTCCACCCCACCCCTCTAAACCCTCATGCCCTATCCCATCCCCCGCTTAACTCGATATAGCGATGCGAGGAAAACGCGAGATATATAGATATATGTGTGTGCGAAGAAAATACATGAGGACGATTGACAGACATAAATAACTATGCAAGAGAAGAGGCAAAAGAAAATAGAGAAAATAAAAGTGGAGAAAATGAATGAAAAATATATATAAATAAATATATGTTACAAAAAATAAATACGGTTTACGTTGCGTATGTGTGATGAACCGCTCACTGCCTGCGCTCGCTCATCGCTGGTCAGCGCGTCATTATTGTCCCCCCAATGCCCCTCGACAGCGAACCGAGAAGAAAGACGAGAGATATAAGAGCGAGAACGAGAGAGTGAACGAAAGAGCGTAAGATAGAGAGATTGAGTGAAAAAACGAATACAAATCGAAGAGTAAATAAAAGTAAAAACTAAAGGACAGCAAACAATTTTACCCCCGTCTCCCTCCGATTTTTCCTCCCTCGACACGAGAGAAAACGCATAATAGTGAAAAGAAAGGAAAAAGAAAATGCTAAAAAAGAAACAAGCTTGATAAAAGTGAAAGAAAGTGAGAAAAAAAGAAGCGCATGCGTTCGTGATGTGGGCGACTTTTGGTACTTTGAAATGGGCGTCCCCCTTTCTTCTTCTTCCTTCTACACGGCATTTCCGGCGGGCGTCCGATCGCGAATGTGCGCAAGCGAGCCAGCGTCAAAGTTCGGGGCACACTCATCTCGCGGCCCAAGGATTTGAATGCACAACTACTCGTGTAAGATTTCTCACATTAAGCATTTTTCGTATCCCGACTCTTGGCGCTTGACTCGCGCTCGCGCGCACTTGCGTCTGATGGGCACATATATGCGGGCATCTACCCGACTCGACGAGTTTTATATAAATATATATATATATATAATTAAACGAATGATCGATGTTTTCTTTTCTTGAATTGTAAATTATTGTGAATTTCAGTTATGTATGATACTGGAATAACCGATTATTTTGCCATATAGTTTAACGAAATATTTAGTTAGCATAAGACATATGAATGTTCGATTTCTTAATAAATGTAAATAATAATTTAAATGTGTTTACTTGGTTTATTCAAAAGGACAAAAAATATACGTGTGTCATACTAAGGATAAGTTTATTCACGTCATAACACAACGCTTAACATTTTTAAGACTAATTTGAAAAAAAAAATAAATAAATATATTGTAATCCAGAATATTCGTTTTTTTAGTATAACAAGTCTTTTTTTCGATCGGTTGTCATGGAAAATCGTTAATTTGAAAGCAACGAAAGCCGCCGTATCTGACGAAAAATAACGTCCCGTTCAGCCCTTCCTATACATATATATACATACATACATTATATATATATATATAAAAGAAAAAACGCGCGAGTGCGCCGGTGTTCTTGTCCCTTCTCGCGCTCGCAATCTTAATCAAAAGAAACAAACAAAGAAAAGCAGTGGTGTACGAGAGAAAGTGCGAAGTATATAGAGAACAAACAAAAGTATATAAGACAGAGAGAGTGAGTCCAAGAAAAAAAGAAAAAGATTTTACAGGGCGATCGACAACTGTGGCGTGCACCTACTACTATCGAAGCACAAAGATATTGCACACGTAACACATACGTACATACGTTAATGCCGTCGAGAGGAGAGAGGAGAGAAAAACGGATACACATACATGCATACACACATACGCGCGCGGAAACGTAGGGATGTATACATGCGAGGATGAATATAAACAACAACAAAAAACCTAGCCCCTTGGTTCGCTGATAAAACGATACCGATTATTGAATTATGGTGATGCTGACGATGATTATGATGATGATGGCGGAGAAAAAAAAATGAGTTTATATGGAAAAATACAAAATATATAAATACACTGAATTAAGTATAATATTAAGAGATAACAACAAATAATATTGAATAGTAATTATTATACTGCTTGGTTTTCAGTGCGGAGAGTGAGAATGCTCGAGACTGACGATCGGATTTAAAAGAATAGAATGAACAAGCAAGAGATGAAAGAAAAAAAACTGCTGGAAAAAAGCGACGGCAAAAATAAGACAATTAGGAATAACAAATTGCGAAAGAAAGTGAGAGCGATAAGAGTGTTTTAACAAAAAAATAAAACAGAGAGAGCGGAACGAAGGAAAGCGCGAGCGAGTCTGTAGCGGGAGAGCTTGCAAGAGAGTGAACGAGAAAGAGAGAAAGAGAAAATGCGCGAAAAAGCTGCACAAACTTGCTGCGAGATCGGAAGAGCGAGCGAGAGTGAATGTCAACAAGCGTCTGAGTGAATGAGGGTTGTGATATAACAATTGTAATACACACACACACAGCGGGTTCAAGTGTGCGCCGCTGTTTTAGTGAATTTTCGCGCATGCCGACTATAGGAGTATAGAGAGAAAGAGAGAGAAGGAGGGTCAATCGATCAACGTATTATCCATTGAACTTTGCTGCGCCGAGGACGACAAGACGCACGCGCGCGCTTTGTTTTTCCGTTCCTTTCCCGGAACTACGCCACGCAGCTATCATATAACTTTGTCTGTCGCGCGCGCGTGTACGCATGAATTTTCGCCCCGGTTTTTATTATAAGTGCGAATCCGTTCTCGAAACATGCAATTATGTAGGACGTTCGGAATCACAGCTGGTCGTCAGTGCAGCAAGCTTCAACGAGTATACACACTCGCACACGACCGAAAGTATAATAAATAAAAGCGCTACGGTAATCTCGACGAAGAGAATTGACGAGCGCGCATATGCACAAAGGATAAGTGTGTGACTCTTCAGTGGTGGCCGCGGCAAAAGTGAGAGAAAATTTTAGAGAGAGAGAGAGAGAAGAGTAACAAACAAACAAACAAAAATAAGGACTATTCGACGGTGCAGTGTAGTCGGCGAGTTAGAAAATTTCCGAGCGCGCGCGTGCACAAAAAAATATATACACGAGACGCGAAAATTATTGTGTGTGCGTATGCGTGAGTGTGGAAGCGATATAGAGCGAATGTGTGCGCGCGCGATGCGTCAAAAAAAAAGAAAAAAAAAGAAAAAAAATACACATTAAAGTGAGAGAGTGAGAATGGTACATACACGCACCTCGCGCGCTACAAAACAAAAAAGTGACAAAAATGATAACAATGATTAACTAAGAGAATAAATAAGAAAAAAAAACATGTGGAAGTATAAACAATTTGAGAGAAAGAAAGAGAGAAAGAGAGAGAGAACGAGCGAATGACGCGCAAACTCGTGGCTAAACTTCATTTGTAAAATCATTTCTCGTCATATTGAAAAAAAGTATACAGTTTTCCGAGGAAAAGAGCGTAATGCGTTGGGTATTCTTTCTGTGTGTAAAAAATGTAAACACCTAAAAAAACCCACGATGAAATCAATGTTTCTAACTTATTTATAATAAATAATATACATTAATGAGAAAATATAAATTGATGATGTTTGTGTGACACCATTCAAGGTGTCAGAAACCCCGTTCCTGATAAGTTTAACGTTTCATAACTTGATTTGCTTTTCATACATTCTTTAAAGTGAGAATGTGTTAACATTTTTTCTGTTTTATAAATGTATCTTCAATTACGCACACTATTCTGAAAATGTTGATAACTGTTGAATTTTTGTAATTTATTCTTTCTATCTTTTTTGAAATAATATACAAAATAATCTTTTACTTAAAAATATTATTAAAAATAATTAAAGTAAAAAATTTCTTATCGAAAATTAATTGCTTCATGTGAAATGTTTATTATTATGTAAGTAACAAGGATTGGGAAAGATGAAAACATGGTAAGTACACTTTGATTTATTAGCAATATATTTTTCATTTTATTGGATAACAGTTGCATATAGGATAAGAAGATGTGTATATTATTTCAAAATATTTGGGTGTGCAGTTGGTATTATTGAAGAACAGCCAAAATATTCCATCTGAAATCATCAACGCATATGGCAATATATAATTTTAGGTGTCCAATTTTATTTTTAAATTTCAACATAGTTTTTTAATACTTATACTGCATTTATCTACATAGTACGAAAACATACAGTTACAAGATAAATTTAATTATATTATTTTAGAATTTATGTCAATGCTGCATTCACTTACAACATGAAATTTCACATTATAAGAATTATCACTCTACTTATGTCTAAAACTCACTTAAAGTAGTCGTTAAGTCAAAGTATTCTTTTACGAACCTGCTAACGTATCGCGGAATTTTTCGCGAAATTCTCCATAAAAACAATCTCATTATGTTTCGTCTGCTATAATTGCAGTCTTAAATTTAAAAAATGTATGGTATACTTAAACGAAGTATCAATTTTAACATCTATAATTCTTAATAATTGATGAGACAGTTTTTTTTTTAACGGCCATACGAAACTTTTTATCAAGCCACTATAAAAGTTTTGTATTATAATTTCCCTATTCTTTGACCAATTACAGCTGTCTTTAATGGACTCTCAGCATACACTACACATTCACGTTACTCGTGTTATTTAAAAGCTCAAAGTTCTAGAGCCAGGAAATATATTTGATAAAATGCTCTCTTACGACTGCAATCTAATTAAGTAGTGCCGCTGAGTCCTTGTGTAGAAGGCTTCTTTAATGACACTCGGGTTAATTAGAACGATTTCCACGTACACGACAAAAAAAAAAAAAAAAAAAAAAAAACAACAACGAGGAATTAGTTGGACACGCTCTCGCAGTAAAAATAACATCGAAAGATAATAAGAAATTTATCCCCGATTTAAACATCCGATTAATTTTTCGCAGATCAGATTTGTAATGAGTACACGCTCGTTCGTTAATGATGCGTCTGACTATACCCAGTCACTTTCTACTTCGGGGAAAATAATTTGCTCGAATAATGATACTTCTTCAATAACGTTTTACATTCAACTATTAAAAGTTTATCTATGGGATAACGACGCCAAGTAAATGGCGAATATTTCCAGACGAAACTAAAGATGTATACTATATAGAGGTAACGGAATGCTTCACGCGTGATTACCCGCTGCGACCTCAGTCGCAGGCCGGGTGCTCGTTTTAGGACGAAATATAAAACGAAATTATGCAGTATCACGATCCCGTGTGCACCATTAGCGCCCGGTGCGCCAGTAACTTTTACGTAGCGGATTTTTTTTTTACCCTCCATCAGCATTAAAGAGAGAGAAAGCGTGCAGTTACAAACTTCACGCGACACTGGATACAAAGCAAACAGAATATGTGTTTTATAGGAATCGGGGCGGAAACGGATTGATTATTATGATTATAAAAGTCATGTGCATTATACGGCAGGATTTTTGCATCAAAACATTTTCTGTTTGAAGTAACAAAACACAAGCTGAAAATTTTTCTCCGGAAATTTTATCGCGGAATATTTTTCATGACTTTATATTAAAATTTTGTTGTAGACAGACGTCAGCTACAGCGTTATTTACGGCCCGGGTAAAAGTAAAAAATGCATTGCAGAACAGAATATAAAACGATTCTATTTTAAAATTTATATAAAACTTGAGAATAGCGATTGAAGAGTTAAGACACGAATTTTAAGAGTATCGAAATATGGTGATATTATGTACAATACGTAAAATTTAATTAAGTATTGAAAGTTAAAATAAACATATTTTTGATTATTTTCTGTTTGGATCTCAACTGATTAGTTACAATTCCTAGCTAGCATAAATCCTTTCTTTCACGGTGCACGCGCGAAACTCTCTTATTGTATGCATCTTTCAGCAAAAACTATATACATAAAACCGCGCGTTCACGAAAACAAATACGGCACGTGGATCCTACAACACGGCGTATTCGCATTAGTCATTCGCGTATACAAAATTGTTCATTAAATATAATCAATACATAAATCGCTACAGCTGTGGGATACATATGATGCCCTATATATATTTTTTTATGCGCAAGCCATTTATTTCGCAGCCCTCGACCACACCTTATTGTCCCTTATATTATCAGGCACCGCGCACTGGGGTAGAGGTATATGGGATATATTTTTTTATTCTGTGTAATTGGTAAGATAAATTTAGTTTTCTATTGGTTAATAATACACAACTTTCAAATAGATTTAAAGTACGCGGAGGAAAATTTTGTAGTAATAATGACTATTTTCTATAGTATAATTGTGAGACAGACTCATATATTCTTCTCGACAGAACAACGAAAAAAATAAATACACCATCAATCATTCAATTTTACTCCACTACCAAATCTTTGATTAATTATATAAAGTACACCGACAGTACTATATATATATATAAAAATTCTCGGAAGGTTACCTAAAGACTCGATCTACTTTAATGACATAAAACAGTCCGCAATCCGCGCTCACAATTATAACTATTCCAACCAAACCCGCGCATGTAAGTGTTGTACATATCGAGTCCATCGCTCGCTCATATACATCCAAACTTGACCAGCAGCAGCCTCAGCGCCAGCAGCACTCTTGATAAAGAAGTAATCAATAGGCGTCACCCCCGCCTCCCCATCGGCATTATACAAACGAACTTCTCCGCGTAGGTACATACACGATCATCGTCCACCCTCGACAACCACCTCGCGACCATACGCGTGCGAAGGGAATACATACACCTACGAGAGAGATAGAAGAAAAAGAAAAAGAATCATAGCTATACCGGGCCGGCCAGAGACCGCCATAGAGGGTGTGTACCCCGTCGCGTGCGCGCGCATGAAAGAGGGAAGTGGCACGCGCGCGCGCATACACCTGGAGAAGAGAGGCACAAGCAGGCGGTTCGTTCCTTCCCGCTATTATAGCGCCCCGCAGTATCGCGCGCGCGCTCGTCCACCGAACATAACAACGCAAACGCTCTTCACTCGCTCTTACTCTATCACGAGGTTATACCAAGAGTATATCGAGGTGTGTATATATAGATATATATACAAGAGGAAAGGAGAGTTGGTTGCTCGGTGAAAGAAGAAAGGAGCTGCTTTATACTTAGAGAGGAAGATGAGTCTGCTGCTCGAGGACGAGGAAATCGACGAGTGAGTATATAGACATAATGCATCTTTCTGTGGGTGGGTGAGTGTGTTGGGGATATCGATTGGAGGAAAAGTGAGTTGTTTTGTTTTGACGGAGGAGGAGGAGATGCTGTATGACGGCGACGCAGCCTATTGTCGCGCGAGGATGAGGGTGTATAGAGAAATATATTATGCCCTCGGTCTCGGAGAGAGAATTCGCGCGTTGCTATAGGGAGGAGAGTGGAAAAACATCCTCCTAGAGATGTATGTTTGCTTTTTCGATGAGATATGACGCGAGAAATTGAATTGCCGAAAAGACAACGTACTTTCGCGGACGCTGTTGAAATAACATCTGATGCGTCACGATGAGTATATAATAACGGAGATCTATTTTGTGAGTTAATCGCCCCGCGGCCGTTGTTATCGTTCGCCCTGGCCATTAACATTTCAATAAATTTGGAGCATGTATAGTATAATTTATTAAATCGAGGTTCATTCAACAACGACGATATAGGTATATAAAAAATTCCTCCTTTGTGGCAGCGCGGCGTTGTCACCAGCCGGAATTAGATTATCGGCCGATAGCTCCGGTGTAATGCCCGCGTTATCGTTCATACCGAAACCCCGGGATGATTATATGTATCGATAGCCCAAATATCATTGTGCAATCGCACGACTCCAAGCCACCAAAATTTAAAGCGTGCAAGTGTGCCGCTACGATACAGATTAGATATAGTATAAACACGCGGCTGCTTTGGCGCTGATCGCACGCGGAATTTTAACTACGGACTTGTGATGGTTATTCTCAAGTTATATAGCACCCGAACTACATATATGCAAATGAGTGATCAAATCTTCCCCCAGCGCGGTAGTCACGCCAAAAAGTTCAAGGATCCGTATAACGATAGCATTGGGTCTGGAATGAGAATTTATATACATGTATAGTTTTCGCGAACACCCATTATCTCGCTGGAGCTGGTTTTTTCCTTGTTTTTGCGGACTGTCGTATAGTGATGACGGAAGACGTGTACTACTTACGTACGTACGTAGATGGTCCGACACTGTCGGCATCGAAACAAAACAACCAGTCGCTCGTTTTTGATGACGTGGTCCGGTGAGCGAAACGGAGGGAGAGCAAAAATATGAAGACTCGTATATATATACGCGAAAGAGAGATGAATGCGGCCGCTATTAGCATTGGGAGAGTAAGCGGCCGACGTAAATCAAAGCGTGCCGCGTGCGGCACTCGAATTTCGGTAACGCGAGCGCATTATTTGCGTGATTTATTCTGCTCTCGCAGCGTGGCTAATAAATTCTCCCTAGATATCATTAGTTATTCCTTGGTTAACTATTTTAACGAACAATAATTATACCGTAAAACAAGTAAAAAAATTAGAATAGTAAAAAGGAACCCTTACCCTTCTATATAATCAACCAAGGAAAAGGAAAAAAAAAAGATCCGATCGTATTAAGTATATACCTCGTGAACTGACTCTCGACTCCATCACACACTTGCGCAGACTATACGAAACGAAAGAATCACACGCACACATCATGTGTATATATAAGTTTTTCGCCGAGCAGCCGCCCTTATCGATCGTCCCTATATACACGCACGCACGCGGGGCAGTATTATAAACGAGACTTCCTCCTTCCGTCTCTCCCTTAGAGTCGCGCAATCCCTCTCTGCTCGCGCGTCGCGCGGAATCGAGCTTAACGAGAATCCAATTGTAGAGTCTGGAAGTTGAGGATGGTGGGTGTTAGAGAGACAGCGAGAAGGAAGATTAGTGCTGTTGGTACGGGTTGGAGTGGTGAAGGGACATTTTAGAGTCAAGGATTTTACGGGGGACGATTGGATCAAAAAGTATTAATTAAAGTCAAGTATTATCATTTATGTAGAAGTTAAAAAAGTTTCTGATGATAAAGCGCGCTGGTTAGCATTGTGATAGTTATAGAGAAAAGTCTACGACAGTCACTGTAGTTTACAAACTAGAGCTGCGCGCGTGCCATTTAGAACGTCAGAAACTACCTTCGCGAAAGTTGAAAATAAAAAGTTGAAAACAAGCCAGTGTATATATGAATGGAAGTACCTATACATAGATAAAAGAAGGTCTTAGATAGAGACTTTAGCTCGACTCTCCTTATACCTCTCGAAGAACTTATTTCGCAAATCTACTCGACGATATCCAATGTTCCAACTGACTAATGCGCAAACGCAAAGTGCGATGCGTTGAACCAACGACGATGAAATTGATTAACAAAGTTTTGCGTGATATACATACATCATACAGGCGCGCTGTTGCGGCGCGGCGGCGATAGATGCGCAAACCTTGTTTATGGATCAACTGTATACCTACTGTAACAGTTTACTCAAAGCTCGTGTGTATATGTAAGAACAAGATAGTTTGTTCAAATTTTATGATAAGAGTTACGTGTACCAAAACCTTAAGATTTTTCGCGCAGGTCCGATATATCTGCCAAAGAAAGCAGTTCCATAAAAAAGAAAAATATACTTACGTGAAAAAACTGGCGCCACATTCTGTAATGAAATTTACACGCGATATAGAATTACGCGAACCGAGAAAATCCGCATAGCGCGCGCTCGTGCAGCAAAAAGATCCATGAAATCTCAGTCCCTCCGCACACTCTGCGCAAAAAACATCTGCAGCGCGGAGTCGCAGGTGCGACGCGCCGGTGTATACTTGATAAAGTCTAACATCCCCGGGCGCGCACTGCAAAAGAATCGATCCATCCAACCCGGGGGCTACCGTTCGCGCTTGTTTTCCGCAATTCGTTGGTTAACGGCTACCTACTATAATGGAACTACGGGATGTTTTTGTAAAGGAGAATAGGAGGAAGTTTTAGAAGTTTTCAGTGGCGAAGTTGGCCAAGTTCGCAGAGCGGAGGCCATTGTTGAGGTGGGAAGTTTACATTGGCTGTTACTGCCGACCTGTATTTTTGAGGAAGGTGCGCGGAGAATTATTATTATGGCACGTGTCTGACTGTCGAGATCAATACGATGGTTGTGCCTTTGTCCCCTGTTTTCGACGATTTTTTTTTCCTGTATATTTTATTACATTCTCAAGGTTACTCTCTGTAATTTCGTTTTAATTTTTATTTCAATAAAAATAATATATATATAGGTATATGTATGTATAATAGAATTCCAATACTGAAAGTAAATGAAAACATTCCAAGCGCGGGGGTTTAATTAAAAGGCTAACGAGGCGATAGAAGCAAATTTGGTAGAGGCAGCGCTACGAAGTTGAATCTTTTTCCCGTTGGTTAAATTCTCAAAATTCAATCAAATCATCTGTTGGTCAGCTTACAGCCCGCTCGGCTGAAATGGGTATTTCGTACTTGGACAGAAAAGCCATCGCGGATTATTTTTTTTTTCCATGCAGTGACGTTGCAGTGGAAACGTACAATTACATTCTACAGACATTGGTACGTCCCTCCAGTCGGTTCGTTACCTGCAATTTCCGCGATGCGGTTCAACTTTCACGGCTTATTCTGATGCCGGAAATTTACTGTCAATTTCCCTTAGTTTCTCCGCTCCCATAACCGAGGCTCAATCAACGAGGTAGTTTGTAATTTCATTCACATGCTTCCACTCCTTGATGAAGTTATTTATGTCTGGATTAGCGTAGGTATAAATTGATAATCCATATAGAAGTATTTTTTTTTTCATATAACGATTTAATTCATGAAATATATAAGCTTACACTGAAGGACGAACAATTAATAATCCGCAGTGTACCAGAGCTTTATGAAAGTTCGGGGCTGGATCGATAAAATTTTAATCGCCGAAAATCAAGGATTCATATACCATCGGAGGTGAAAATCGCATGAAGCAAACGCTGAGTTTGCCTCGCCCGTGTACCTAACTATGATGAAAGTTTTAACGTAATTCTACAGCGAAATGGGCGCAGCGTAAAATTTTAATGACCAAATGAAATTTTTCTAATAAAATATCTTCAAAATGGGAATTCTTCAAATTTCATATATTTTATTTCACGTGTAAGTATTATATGCGAAATAGGGACGTCTGTGACAATGAATGCGTGTAAGTAATAGCAACGCGTGTCTCCTTTGTTTTTAAAGTACGTCATTTGGTCGGGATAAAAAACCTCGAAATGAGATATAAAATGGAACGTTTACGGTCCAAACAAAAGTCATTGTAGAACTTTAAATATAACCGAGCTTGATATATCAGTGGAATTAGTTGTACCATAAATGAGCTACCGTTTGCAGAATAATTCAATTGACGTATGCTTCGATAATTAATTTCCAATTTCAATTTTCAAAATAATTAGCGAGTATTAAATGCTAATCACTTCGATTAAATAAATGGTTATTATTATCACATCGTACAAGCTCACATATGGTATACTAAAATAGGTGACCCGATTATATCTTTTATATATTTAATACCGTCGCTATTGATACCTCATATAATAACGAAACGTCAATAACTGTTGACAATAAAAGTATATGAAACAAAAAATTGTTTTCTCGCGCACACACAGCCAACAGACTATAATGGAGTCGATAAGTCTACGATTAAATGAAAGCAAAAAGGATTACCGTGTTTTGTTTCGACTACAAAACCATTACTTAGGCTGCACACACACATATATAGCTCGGAAAAACAGGTCTCCTTGTGACGTAGGAAAGTCACAAAAACTCAACCACAGTATGCCTTATTCCATTTGCTTAATATCTTTTTACACATTCCAAGCCCCGACAGATATCAACCTTTTATTTCGCATTTTCTTCTCTACCCGGAGAGAGTGAATTTCCTTTTAAATTAAACTCTTATTCTCCCTGTCCCTTCTAGATAACCTCGTAAATATTTCACCGGTCCCATACCAAAGGCAGCTATTACAAACAGCAAAAGAAATCTTCTTTCTCACTACTCTGTTCTCACTAAATTTCGTCTCCACGATAACCTTAACTTATAAAAAAAGGTAACGAAATAAATTTCACGTCGAATTCGGAACACAGTATTCCCGCAGTATTCGCTTCGGGGGTTAGCAGTCAGCCCAGTTTTTCCGGATCACGTCAGCGCCGGTGCGAAAAACCGGGACACAAAGCCTCCCTTCCACCTCCTCTCTCTCTCCCATTCGAAATCCCTTCCGTGAGAGAACGAGCCTCGCGCGCAAAAAAAAAGAGGCGGCGAAAAAACTCGAGAAAAGCACTACTCACCTCCGTGCCCCACTCTCCTCTCCCTCCTTTGCAGGGTAAATTAGTTGAAGGGTCTCCTCCCTCTCCTACACCCGCACTCGACGATGTACATTAGGAGAGGGATAAAGACCCTCCTATTCTCTCTCTTTCGTGCTCGCACACACGCAAGGTCGACTATATAATAGTTGCGTCGCGCTCGTAGCGATCGATGACTGCTGCTACTGTACCCCTATTATATACGTTATACATCGAAGAGACGGAGATATATATATCTTTATCATTGGCTAAAGGTAGCAAGTCCGCGTGCCATTATGCGTTTCAGCTGCAAGTGCACAGAACCCGCGGGGTTAGGTCGAGATAATACGCGTCCGCGACGCTCGCTTCCGGTCGCGCTTTGATCCTGGGATAAGCCGAGCGCTGCAGAGCTAAAGGGCTGCAACAGTTGGCGTATTATTGGCCGGGTGATTCGGTATTGTGTGCAGCGTTGCCCGGGAAAATGTGCACAGAGATATCGTGGCGGCGGAGGAAAAGGGATTTTACGACAAAGCAACATGTTGAAACGGAATGGTATAATAAATTTTTACACGCGTATTTTTCAAAAAATTATTTTTATAATTTATTGTCGTGGATATATGTACGTATACATGTGTACGAAATACCAAGTTAAAAATTGTTCGAAGAAAATGTTTTACTTGAATTTATTTTATTTTGCATTGAAATAAAACGACATCACCTGTATATCGGCTTTCCGTCTATAATAAAAATGGTATTACTCGTTTCTTATGCATTGGTTCGGGGAAAAAGGTGGACAAGAACAGCTTGTATAACACGATAAAGGTAGGCAAAAGTAAACGGAACACCATTTCTGCTGTCTCTTTACAAAGCTTCTTTGAGGGTTTACGTCGATTTCGGGACACCTTTTAACAAACGGACCTTCGAAATCTATGGAAATTGTTTTTATTGCCGGAGATTTAGCGCACGGTCAAACTGAGCGCATATATAGCACCGGGTATTCAAATTCCCGTAAATTCGCGGAATCCCGATGCTCACGAACCTCGCGGAGTTTAAAGTAAACAGAGTTTCGCGCATAGAATTGTTTTGCTGTGCAAATATTGAACGAAAGTCAGAGATTTTTATTAAATTTTTACCAACGATTTTCCATTAATCCTCAATGAAAAAAGTGGCACAATCGATCGTAATTCTCAGTTTCTCGCTGCTCCATCATGGGAAGCGTACAATTTGCCAGGCTCTGTAACTAAATAAAGCCAGTCGCGAGAATTCGCGCTCGGGCTTCAGCCGATAACCAATCGGAGCAATACGCGGCACCCTCAAGTTTAAGAGAACTTCGCTTAAAGGGTAACCTACTCGGCAACAAGCTGCTCAACTGGTCAGAGTCGAGTTAGAATTGCGCCCGATCATTAGTTATACTCGGTGTTCGTGCGCGCGGAAAAGAGTAGACTCGAGTGTGTATCTCTGAACCAATCGTCGATAGTTTTTAAACGATATACGCTACTTCCTTCCTTTTTTATGCGATAATAATCAGTAGATTAATGTAATTATACAGTACGTTATTTTTCTATCTTTCATCTCTGTACTGCGCTGTCAACGACACCATCGCGCTTTAATAACGGATGAGCCTCATTTTTCTGTTTTCTCCGCTCGAGCGAAACAAAGTACACGTAGGTATACCTACGTGCATGTTAAAGCGGATTACTCGTACGTGCTTTGCACCGTCACCTCCCGGTTGCCTCGTCAGCAGCAAACGTTTCACTTATTTATCGCGTAAACTCCATTGATTATTGAACCGCTAGCGAAGCTGATGCGAATTAAAAAAGGCGGAACAAGCGGATGCCCCGCGATTATTGTCATAATGCTATTATCGAGAAAAGCCGTTTTCAAGATGTACTTTAAAACGCGCTGTTGACAACGGTTTGAATGTTTTACGAGGTTTTCATAAGAACGGAAATTGCGCGCTATAACGAGCGTTTTCACGATGGATGTGAGTTAAGTTATATGACTTTTTAAATAAAGATGCATAAGGGTATTTTATGATCGACGTATCAATGCAAAATGCAGATTATTCTGATCGTAAATTTTGATGGATAAAGAATAAAGCGCTCGTAATTTAATAAAAGGTCAATAATGTTTTCCATGGTAAAAGCGCATTAAATGTTCGAAAATTATTTTCGTCCTTTATTTATCAAAAACCTTTCAATTCCAGAATAAGCTTGGAACGTTGAATAATTAAATAAACAAGCTTTTTAAAATTTTAAACAAACACAAGATTTTATCATTTTTACCTAAACGACAAAACACACAGATGTGTATATAATACACACTTTTTATATTGAACCTGGTCATTATTAAAATAGTCATATCAAATAACAAACAAGAAGAGATATTGACACTGTCAATAAAATTCTCGTTATCCCCAACAAGCTCACTTTCTCTCACTCTCTTCCTCAAAAAAAGCGAGTAAATAAATAAAATGATCCACGCGTAATTTAATCTCTCGGACGCTCGCGCGTCTACATATATAGATAAAATACAATGCGAGCCAACGAAGCGAGGCCGGAATTCTCGATTAAAAGCCGCTCATCCATGTCACGAACCTCTATCGTCCATGCGCAGCTCTCGATATTCGCACCCCTCCGTGCAAATGGCATCCCCTATCGACAACTCCCACGTAGCAGAAGACTTGTCGCGTCGAAGAAAATGCCGACGCACGTCGTATAGTCCCTCTATATACCCGGAAGAGCGAGCGATGTGGGAATTATGGTTATCGGTGGGTGTGGTCGGACGGAGACGCAATTTATACCCTCTATGTGTGCTTTGGTTTTCCAATTTCGTGGAATAATTTTTGCGCGGTAGGGGAGGGGGAAGAGTTTGATCGAATGTGTTGGAGCATGGTTGCATAAACGGCGGTTATCGGAGCGAGAGAGAAGACTGTGAAGGTCGATTTTTGTCGCTCTTGACGCGTGTAGCTCTGGTGTGTTTCTCTAGCGCAAATGGAAGAGTATTGGAGGTATTTTATAGGGCGAAGGAAAAGAAATATTCAATTTCGCGCGCGGAAAGAGTGAAATTCTCGTATTCTGACAAGTATGTATGTATAAGGAAGGGAAAAAACGTTCGTATTATATAATATACGCATTATATTTTTATTACCAGTAAATATTAGATGGCTAAGACTAGTAATCGATAATAACCGAAGACGGGAATTACTAATTAAAGCTCTGGAGATTAATGAAAATGGTCGGATATCGCTGGCAATCCTCTTTAATAGCGCCGTGAGAAGGATCGAAGATTAATTCCTCACACAGGATAGTTGAGAAGTGACATTTCAAAGTCGTTAATTACCCCTGGGAATCATGCTTTAATTACTCAAATTGGGAAACAATTGAAGGTTGTTTTTTTTTAATTTTCTCGAACAAGATGTGAATCATCTCCCCTTCATTATTTCAAAAATTACCCGAGGATCTTATGTAAACATTTATATTACTCTTCAGCTATACCTAAAAGTTTAATTTGAGCGAGCAAACAATCTCTCCGCTTATGCCATATAACTGCGAAAGAATATAGCGTAGTTAATATATAGGAGCGGAAAGAAGGAGTATTTAGATTATTCATTATTCCCCTTTATACACTTTGTTATTCAATCTACATCTCGCGCTTTTCTTTGGTGCTCTGATTGTCTGGCACGGTGTGTGTATGATAATAAATAAACATCTTTGTATTCGATTGTCGACTCGTCCGACTACCGAGATATACACTTGGCACGAAAGGACTTCAAGATGTTCTATAGCGAGCTCCGAACAAGAGGCAAGAGATTTTGCACAGAGCACACTTTCCTCGCGAGTTTCTAGACTTGATATCTGTCTGTACATATATATACCAATGAAAATTGTTCTAAAATATGTATATTAAGCGCTCGTCGGCTGCCTAAGCGAACGCTTTGAGAACGTCGTTACCAAGTAAAGTGGATTCTTGCAATACCATTCTCTGTCCTGGAAATACATCGGTATAGAATAATTAAAATCAACATTTCATTCCAAGAGCTTGAATTTTAGTATAGGCATGTACAAATATTTATTTCTAACAAAATGAAGCATTAGCGAATATAATGTGATAAAACTGCTTTCTTAAATAGAATATAAAAGTGGATGATATTCAATCAACGTACATGTCCAACCAACTGGACGATTTTCATGCGGGCCTCCGGGCACATTATATCGCGGCGCTGTATATATATATGTATAATCTCTTTAATCACATTTATCCCATGTTTGTTGCGAAGTGGATTAAATATTTGATTCATACATGAATGAAATCTCGAAGCTTAATGTCCTTTGGCCGTTACAGTTCGTTTGAAATATTACTCTAGGGATTTGCCGTGCTCGGCTTCATAACAACTCACGTGAAAAAGTTTTCTCTATTAAAAATAACAGGTTCAACCAGGCTGCGTTAAAATTATTCAGTGATCATGTAGGGTAGTAAAATTAATTTAAAATTCGTTAATATTAGAAAATATGACACGTACCAAAAAAAAAGAAAGTACATAATCGATACTAATAATACATATTACAACTTACCACCTAAGAACACGTCAACCCACCAGCTTACTCACCTCCCGAAAATCAACTCCCCCACATTATCCTCTCCCACTCGATGTTCTCATCAACATTGATTACGATCCAACATCGTCCCTATATATCCGTTGTGAAATCACGCGAAACCACCGGGCAATAGTTATTATTTGCACAAGGCGGCGTCGCGCCGTTGTTTATCATCGAAATTAAGCCCCCAGAAAAATTTATTTCGCGCGTCGCAGCCGCGCTTGCGCAATCGCCGTCGACGCCGATTTATTGGCAGAGCGCGCGGTGATTAATTGACGTGCCGGCGCGTGATTCAGGGGATTAAAATGTACGTCGGTGGGGAAGGTCGAGAGGGAGGATAAGGGGGTTTCGCGTGGAGGTGTACTTGTTAGAATTACACGTCTGGGGTATATTCGAAGCTCTAATAATGTTTATTATAGTTTAAACGTTAAGAATGCATGGGTATATTTCGTATTCTTAAACGTAGCTCATTTTTCTATATAATGTTATATATTAAGTTGTAAGTGCGGATATTTATTGAAAATAAAATATCAGAAGACCATCTCTGGAATTTCAAAATTGGATTACGGAATTCCCCGAGCTCTTGAGAAATCGATGCGCAGCAATTTTTCTCTGCTCTCTGGGTTATCTTCGTATATCCCAAACCCTTGGAATATAATATAAAATTTGTTTGCAGAAATGTTCACCTTTATGTAATAAAAATGAGTGGTCTATAATTTGCTAGGTGTATTTCAGTACCCGTACACCGCCACTACCCCGTTGCACTGATATTTATATCCCCTGTCACTTCCAGGTATATGGAGCTAAAATTATTGTGTTTTCCCGAACGTCGCAGGTTTATTTGTCTTCCGCATTAAACAACCTTCATCGGATGCCTGACGTATCGTGTAATTAGGTAATTCATTAATTTTTATATAAAGTCACGTCAAGGCGACCGAGTTTCACAAAGAAAATGACCACAGAAAATAATGATCTTTAATCGTATCAAAGTCCGTTACATAATAATTATGCAAAATGATTATATAATCAAATAGACTGCGTATATAGAGCAGAAGAACCTTATATATTTAGATTGGCTGCTCATTATAGTATAACAAATGATTCGCCGGATCAAGCCGAGCTTTTATTTCCTTTTCGCATCTACACCACTTGCCACTCTCTCCATCACCACAGCTTTTATATATATATACCAAATTACCCGCGTGTGTGCCTGAGCCAAGAACAACAGTATACAAGCCATCAGCCGTCAATTACTTATCAATCCAATCCGCGCTCGGCTTTCTCATATATCTCCTTTGGCATATATACACACACTCGCCGGACCCAAACGAGCCTCATACTTACTCGCAGAATACGAACGTCCTTGGTGTCTAACGAACCCTCTTTCGCCACCCTCTTCCGGCTCGTATCCCGTCCCCCGTTACACGCACTGCAGCTGGCGGTTGGCTGTATATTATACGCGAAGTCTGGTGTATTCTTCTTTGCGCACGGCTGTGAGTGAGTGAAGCTCTGATCCGATTGGACGGCCGAGGGTTTTACGAGGTTTTTGATGGCGAGTTTATCGCGAGAGGTCTGACGAATCGCTGAAGGTCGCCGGGAACGGGAAGTATGGAACGACGTTGAGGAGAGGTTGCGTAGAATAAGAGCGTGTGATAACTTTTTTGTTTGTTTGGGTTTTATTGGTTGCGTGGATGGAAAAACAAAGATACTGCGTCCGGCTTCGTTATATAGTTCAAGATACAAACAACGCGTGTCAAAGTAGTTTGCGTGTAAGAAGTGTAATGAAGGCAGTACTCTGTTTCCCCAAATACAGTATTATATATATTGTTTTAAATATGTTCTGAAATTTCGTCCAATAAAGAAAAGAAACTTTCATTTTAAGATTTCCCGTATATATAACTATTGTTCAGAGGCTGGTCAATACTTTCGCATTCCGATCGCCCCGGACGCGAATTTTCATTCACTTATTCGAAAGCCTCTCGTGGGTTTTCGCGCAGAATTGCTGACCTGCATATCTCTCTCGACGCAGCAGATCTCAGAGCGAATGCCAATACGGTACCAATATCCAGATATGTTTGGTCTATTATTTTGTCGACGTATGCTCTCTCTAGAATGTCGCGTGACGATATTTTTTTTCTCGGCACGCATTTTAGTTGGGAAACGCGCAATTTGCGTCATACTTCGACGTTACAGAAAGGAGTTTAATGGAATATTCATAACATTCTTTGTATGTGCAGAAAAAAAAAACAAATATTTTCAGTGAAAATAAAGGAATAACAGCGAGAATAACAATGATGTAAGTCATCCATACGTCTCTGAAACTCGATTGCGAACTCCGAACGCAAAACTTTAGAACCTATATACGTCAGCTGTAGTGCCGAAAGCGGCGCAAGGCGCCGAGAGCTCGTAAACAAACGCCACCCGCGGCTATATTATACGTCAATTTCGCACGGACACCTCCAAGGAAATCTCCCCGATCACACGCAGCGTGTGCGATATAATGATCGCGTCATCGGCCGAATTTGGAATATTCCTTTCGGAACGGTTACTTTCTTCTCTGTGAATCACTAACGAAAACAAATAAGTAGTGGAAAAAGGGGGTCTGGGTGTTTGTGCGGAGAGAGGATATAGGTATATATTGGTAGAGGTAGGGAGATACAATTTCGGTTATTGTGAGACCGTGTGAGCTAGGTGCCTCCTTGTTTTGCATTATTAAAGGGTGGCTTAAGGGGAGATTTGGTTGCGTATGTAGGACAGAACGGATGGTAGGGAGAAATACGGCCGGTGTGTGGAATATTCGGAATTCAATCTCGGCCTCTTGTAGGTCGGTATCCTGCAGATATTGTTTAACGAATTATTCGTTTCTTTGTAAAGTGCAGCGAGCTTATGATGAAATGTTAATAATTCATTTTGTTTAAAACGTTCTATTATTCTGTAGAATAAAAATTATGAAATATTTTAAAATTTATTATTACAATATCCTGGAGAATTTATGCGAAGTCGTTTAAATAATTTTTTGATGCGTATATAAAATCATTACAATAATATGAACTCGTTCAGCGTTTAATTTTAGTTTTCTTGCTATATAAATATCTCGAATCAATCACGCACCGCATTTGATCTCAACAATCCCTATATAAAAGTCTATTTGCGAAAACAGGTTTACGGAAAAATTGCGCAAGTTCGGTTCGTTATCGGCAGGACTGGTATAGAAGAATATTAAAACGGAGCATTTTTTAATAGACTTTTAATATAGCTCCTTCAGCACGAGCACGAATAGCAATAATCGAGCAGAAATTATTGAGTAAACCGCATGGTTTTACAATCGCAAAGAGCCGTAAAGACGAATCGAAAAAATGGACAAAAACAACGATCACCTCCGATTCTACAATGAAATTAAAGAACCCACATAATACTCGCTCACCCAGCGATGCAACTGTGGTAAGATTCCACAACACCGTTAAAAATCAAACGAGGCTTCTTCGAACCTGCAGTTCACTCCACATCTACACCTGCATCACTTACACTATACATATACTCTGCCACTCACTGGAGGCCCTTCTTCCCCTTCCCCATATCTCTCACCTCCCATGCTCTCGTCACACAAAGCCGAGCGAACGAACCTTGCACACTGCCGGTCTCCTATAGGTACAGTAGGGGGGACAACGAACGGACGCTGCGCTCGCGTAAGTCTAACGACCGGGAGGGAGAGGCACTCTCGCGGTATAAAGCGCGTACCTGCGGTCCGGCCGCGCGCAATAATCTCCCGCGCGTCGCAGTGAGAACGACATCGCCGTACATTCGCACAATAATCTCGCGCGCAGACGACGAGTGTGTATATAAGAGAGTATTTTGGCAATATCGACTCTGGCAGTATGCCGACGTGCACGTGTACGGTAGCGCGACAGGCGGATTACGCGGCGGCTGTTGATCACGTGTGTTGCGCCGGCGGCGGTCTTAAGCCGCCCGTGAACGCGCGCGGTGAGCTCGAGGAAGAGCTAGTGGAGGACCTCATGGCCAACGGCGTCGATAGAAGGGAGGAAGAGCCGGAGAACGATGTGGATGACGACGACGAGGATACGACGAGGGTGCACGATTGCGCTGTCAGGTGAAGTGTGACGTAGTTTCAAGTGCGCGCGCGCGTTTGTGTGATTATACTTATATTGTTGAAGCGGTATATATAAGTGAGGAAAGGTGAGACGTTGCCTACTTTGGCGGGACATACCAGAGCTCCAGCTACGCATACATTGAGCAACGGCTGCTGCGTTTAAGTACCTATTTGACGCGGGAACGAGACGGTTGCCCAACTACTTGAGTGTGTCACAACGCGACGGAGAGAAAGAAAGATACATATATTAGAGCTCGCTTTTCTTCGTTATGTGACAACGATATATTGCGACGATGCCGGATGACGAGCATTTGAACACGCGACGCGTCGTTCGAGCAAGAGAGTTCGAGGTCATACGCGCGATGCAAGTGCAGTGCGATGTATGTGTGTATAGAGAGGGGCAGTCACCGCGGCGGCAGCGACGGCCAATATTATAAAGCATATATGTCAGCGGCAGGCTGGCAGGTGTCGAGCGCATGGAAGGTAGCCGCGTCAGGGCCAGTCGACGGGAGAAGAAACCTTGCGCTCTTATGCGGTTCCGCGTTTTTTTTTTTAGTGTTGGCGGGGTTTGAAATTGGAGTTTAAGGTGCAGGTGTTGTTGTTATAATATAACGTGCGATGCAAGCTTTTTTTTTTTACAAAGTTTATTTTCAATTAACTCGCGAATGAACAAGCGCTTCGTAATGAAAAGTTTGCTCTGATATATAGATCATTGGACACAATTTGGAAAAGTTTCTCGCGCGGAGGGGGGAAGATTTTTTAATTAACGCGTCGTTTAAACTTTTGAAGCGCTGTCTCGACGGGAAACGTAAAGAGGAAGAGGTAGAAATAATATGATACGGGAAAGTTGTATATATT